>JAQFVV010013078.1:0-277898 GCA_028023455.1 Epiperipatus broadwayi | reverse complement strand
TTTTTTTTTTTTTTTAAAATGCATTATTATTTTTTTATTCATTGAAATAAAATACATATTTACAGTTCAGTTTAATTGTTAAACTTTAAGAATTAAAAATAATCTTTTCAACAAACTTTTAATGTTATAAATCAAAAAACTTGAGATAATATTGTAAAGAATTGGGCAATTTTTGTATGGGTGCAGAATTCAAATGTTCAAGAATGCTCAGGCGACTAAGATGCATCAGAGAACGAGGATTTTCAATAACTTCTTTTAATTCATCCCAGTTTTTCTGTTGAGATAAATACAATAAAGCTGTTGAACAAAGATTAACATTTCCTGAAAAATGAAGTAACTTTTTGATTCCAATCCCAAGATCATACTTTTTTTTACATAAAGACAAAACTTTACATAAAGAGATTCTATTTTTAATTTCTTTTTGACAATCACAGTCAAAACAATTTTTAATATTTAATCCAGATTTAATTAAAAAATCAACAAGATCAGGATTGTGTAGTGAGAAATATAAAATATCAGGACAGGTAAGATTTTCAGAACTTTTCCAATTGATGTTAAGACCATATTGGATTAGCATATTTATAAAAGGTATTCCACCTCTATCAGCAGCTGGTATTATAGCAGGAAGTTCTTCTTTCTTTTCTGAATTGGGATTTACTTTAGCAACCAGAAGCATTTCTGCGGCAGTAAAGTCTTTAGTAAAAATTGCATATACTAAAGGAGTCATAAAATGACCATACTCTAAAGGTACTTTTATTATGGGAACATAATTATCAGCATAAGCTATGGAAGTAGGGTTAAGAGGTAATCCAGATAATATTAAATGCTGAAGAACTTCATGTTTTTGCCAGTCAATAGCTAAAAACAATGGACTAAGAGAATTCTTTTTTAGGTCATCAATGTTTGTATGCTTCAGCAGAATATCAACACATTCGATATTTCCTACTTGAGTAGCTACATGAATTGGAAGAATTCCTTCAATAGTAGTTTGGTTTGGATTTGCATTATTACGTAACAAAATATCCAAACAATCTTTATAATTTTCTTGTGATGCTATAAATAATGGGGTAGCTCCATCATCAGCTGCCATGTTGACCAGATCACTTATATCTTTTATTTTGGCAGCCTCAATTAATAGTTTCAAGCATTCTGATCTACCATATTGAGCTGCTGTAAATAATGGCGTAATCCCAAAATCATCTTTAACAGTAATACTTGCTCCAGAATTAATCAACAAATTACAAATGTCAATATAACCTTGGCATGCTACTTCATGCAAGGGTGACCAACCGTTAAAATACTGAAATGTAACTTGAGCTCCAGCATCAATAAGGATTTTTACACAGTCAATATTACCAGATTTTACAGCTGCTAACAAAGGTGAATGCTGGTCGGCTCGAGATTTATTAACATTAGCTCCACCAGCAATAAGTATTTTAGCACAATCCACATGACCTCCACTACAAGTCAAAATAAGTGGAGTATCTCCTTCATAAGTTGTGATTTCGCAATCTTGGGGAACATGGTGTAATAAAATCTCAATACAATTATTATGACCACTTGCAGCAGCTTCATGAATTGCTTGCCAGCCTCGATTATCTTTTACAGTTGCTGACTTTCCTTTTTCTAATTCTTCCTTAAGCTTCTCATCATTACCAAATCTGGCAAGTAAACCCAAACTTGAACATGTATCAATCCAAGCTTCTGTAAACTCCATAGCATATTTCATAACACTAGGTTTCTTTAAAAATCATATTTGTTTATGTACTTCTTTATTTCTAATACATTTTTTTTCTTGATATTCAAGACTTTCCCTCAAATACCTTTTAGATAAGGTACTTGTTAATTTAACTTGTTTTAATACATCACACTTTGTTTATAAAGACTGTCACTTTTCCAACAAAATATGTTAATTAAATCCACATTAAATGACAACTATCATAGTTTTTAATTTCTTGTTTTTCATTCTGATTTTCTATTATCACGAGATAACATTTTTTTTTTCCGCATTTGGACGCCCAAAATCGTGGGGCTTGTAACTCATTTCCACCCCTGAAGAGATTATGGAGTATATATATAATTCTTTTGGTCAAAATTAATGATTTTGAGTCAAATTTTTTTTTGAATAATGTATATATGTAAGATTTTTTTTTCCGCGTTTGGACGACCAAGTGAGGCTTCGATGTAAACACCTATGAGTTATGGACTTTTGTGTGTATATAGCAAAAAAAAAATTATTAAATTTATTTTGTGTCTTTCCTGTTCACTAGTGACTGGCGCCCGAGGATGATTGATCAAGTTATAAGTCATCCTCTTATAAATTTGTCATTAGGGAGCAGAGAAAAGAAATTTAGATTAAAAGAAAAGGGGGGTCTCATTGTTTTATCAAAGTATTTTTATGAATTGGAGTGGTTTAAAATGAGTAAGAAATATATATATAAAAGTAACGTCAAATTAACCAAAAGTTAAAAGGTTTGAAATTGGTGCAGACGGGTCAAACGGAATTAGGTCATAAAACTATTTAAGTATATATATGTATATATATATAATAAAAAAACAGCTGGAAGAAGAGAGCGGGGGTGAGTTAAATTTTATTAAGTCATCTTTAATATTAAAATATGTGTTATACTTTAGATATATAGATGAAAAAAAAAAAAAGATTTTTTTTTTAATTTTTCGTATATTTTATTAAAGCTAGAAAAATAGAAGGGATTTTTTTTTTTAAATAAAAAAAGAATTTCGTATATTTTATAAAATAAAAATTTAGGGACACGAATTTTTTTTTTGAATTTATTATATTTTGGACGGGCATCGAGATGAAGGTGTAAGCTTATAGATATATTAGTGAGTTAG
This sequence comes from Epiperipatus broadwayi, assembly GCA_028023455.1. Classification (NCBI taxonomy): domain Eukaryota; kingdom Metazoa; phylum Onychophora; class Udeonychophora; order Euonychophora; family Peripatidae; genus Epiperipatus; species Epiperipatus broadwayi. Next base: position 275,045 of record JAQFVV010013078.1, on the reverse strand, counting down.
GCATAGAGTTGGGATGGAAGTGAGAGAGTCGTTCTTGAAGGGGGAGAGCAGCAAACAGCTGTATTCAAAGGATAGAAGTTTTAAAAATCAAATATTTATTAGGTGCGAAAAATAAATAAATAAATTTTGAAAGGATTATATAGTATACAGAATGAACAAAGAAACAGAAGTAATGAGCAGTGGGGAAGAGATAGAAGTAGGAATGGAGATGAAAGGTGGAGGTATCGTGTTGAGATCAGGAAGAGAAATTAATGAGTACAACAGCAGTACAGAAGAAATAGAAAGGGAAAATGGTATGAGCCAGGATAGAGATGAGTGTGCACAGAAAACTCTTGATATGCCAGAGAATTCAGTTACCGAAATATCTGAACAGATACCGGTAGAGGAGATTAAGCAGGAAGGCCAGGATTTTAATTGGTTGCTGAGACAGCTTAGACAGGATGCAGAGAAAATGGATCAGAAAATGGAGGAAAGAGATCAGAAAATGTCACAAAGATTTGAAACCCTTAGCAGAGATATTAGACAAGAGATGGCAGACAGAGATAAACGACTGGAAGAAATGTGCCAAGGTCTACAGGAATTGTCATCCAGCTGTCAGCAAAAGTCTGAAGAAATTCGGGGAGAAGTTAAAGAAATGTTACATGGAAACCAAGAAGAAAATAGAAAGGAATTTGTTGTGATTAAAGAAGAAGTGAAGGCTTTAGTTGAACAAGTAGAATGTCAAGAAAAGGGTTTGAAAGAAAGGGTCTTTAAAGTAGGGGCAGAATTTAACAGCAAATTGCAAGAGTGTGAAGAAGCCCAAAGGGAGATCAGAGAGGAAATATATGAAATAAAAGAAAACCTGCTACAAAGAAGTCAAATAGATGACAAAGAAGAAAACATTATCGCAGCATGTATTCCAGAATCGAGAGATGTAGCAGAACAGGAACCTAAGTTTGAAGAAAAGGATCTCGAGCTGCATAATGAGATACCCTATGAAGGCAGCGAATTCGCACGAAGTCTGGCAATGCACCCCGAACGACCTCTTTTCGGGGGGCAGAGGAAGATGAATGGATAACCGACGATGATGATGATGATGATCTGTTGGGATGTTGTTTCAATCCCGGCATGGAGTTATTTTTTAAGCAACCCCCAGATCCTATTTAAATTGTTAGTTTTTTTTGCGTGTGTGATTGATCTTTTTATATACTCTTTTATATATATATTATACACTCTATATTTGATCTATATTAACACTTTATATATTGTACACTTCATATTTTTATACAGATATATTAACACTTTTTATTTTATTATACACTTCATATATTATACACTTTATATTTTATTTATATACCTTAGATATATTCACACTTTATATGTTACCTTATACATATTATACACTTTATATTCTATCTACATACACTTTATATATTATCCGTGTTATACTTTATTTATATACCTTACATACATATTATACACTGTATATTTGATCTCTATATCCTTTATATATTACACGCGTTATATTTTATATATATAAAAACATATCTTTTATTTTTGACTAAGATGTATACTCGTTTGGGTATATATCTGTTTAAGTTTAAAATATTTACTAATAACCGATGATTTCATTATATGTGTTGATAATTGTTAGAAGCACTAAATGTATTATGATAGTGTAATCTACTATGATGTATTACCATAGGTTTAGCGTAGGATTAGGCCATGAGTTTATATTTTGAAAGAAACCATAATTTACCTCTGTGTTTATATAAGTAAAGTCTTTTTTTTTATTTGTTTTTTTTTACTAAGTTTACTGATATGAAACGGAAATCTCCAATCCCTTTCCGTTTCACCATCAACCTAATGACCTACTCGTCTAAACTAATTTCGAACCTATTTTTAATGTAAAAATGTAATATATAAGTCGAGCGGGAAAACTTTGCTACAATGGCCGCTTGAATGGCATCATCCATTTACATACGAAAACACGCTATAATTAGACAGGTTTGATAAAATTATAGCGGAGAAATGCTCATAAATTATTATAAAATGTTTTATTAATTTTCAGTCAATTCTTAATTATATTCGCTATAATATTCGTATGTGGATGGATAATTTAAACCTTGGAATAACGGCAAAATGATTCATATATATTTAAGTTTAAATAAAAGTAATGTAAATGTTTTCTTTAATTTATTTAACGGTTTTCTGATTTAATGTTTTACATATATAGTTGAAACAAGTATTTTCTTTAAATTTGCTTTTTTTTAAATAAACAAATATGTTAAAAGTTATTTAGTTTTATAAAATAAGAATTATCTGTTCGCAATTAAAAAATGAGAATTTTTGTAAACAAGATATCAATTAGTGACACACCCGGGTAAAAAAGTAAAATCTGTTTTCTGATTGATTTTTGTTTGCAACAAAAGACTTTTTCATTAAATCAGAATACCGTTCCTTCTGCTAAGTAATAACACCTGAAAAGGAATTTAATTAATGAAAATGAATCAAATTATATAGTTTATATATTTTGATACATTTTTTAAGGAAATTAAATATAACACCTCGGAGATTTTATCAGTTGTTGTAGAAATTGAATTATATTATTTTGCTTTAATTAAAAGTCAATTGGTCCCGAGGTTTACGAAATTCCAGAAAGGTGTTAAAGTTTAGTAGAAGGATATAAATAGGCCTTATTTTAAGCGGGAAGAGAGAATCCATCTTGCTTTTGAAGAGAGTTAACATCAGAAGTCAAAATTGTTCAACCTTAACATGTCTGGCTAAAGTCAGGCAAAATTTTGCTGCATTTCCCGTGATGGAACGCCTAGTTCAATCCATCAAATGCCAAAGGAACAACCAAGCTTACACCAACTAAATTTGAAGATGCCATAAGCCGTAAAAATAATTTATTTGCCTTCGTTCCGATTTCAGTCCAGCTAAACAAACAATATTTTAAAAATCGTCTCCCAACTAAATTAAAGATGCCATAAGCCGCCCAAGAATTCACCTTCATTCCAGTTTCGAATATCTCCAGCCCATCTACAGGAGAACTGTTTTAATATTTAAAATCGCAGAGCTCTGTAAATTTCAAGAACAGTCATTGTTTCTTCAAAACAGGTTAGCTAACCATATCATTGAACTTTCTCGCTAAATTGTTTCTGAAATAATATTTAAATGAAATACTTTTTGCTAATTTTTCCTTAATTCAATAGTGTAAACTGTCTAAATTGTTTTTCAAATAATCTTTAAATTCTATAATATGAAATACTTTTGTAAATTTCTGTGTTAATTAATGTTTTGCTATATAATTTAATCACTGCAGTTATATTTTGCTTTTCTTTTGCTTATTTTAATTATTGTTAGTTATGCCTATGTTTCGAAACGGCGTGCATTTAATTATAGAATATGTTTTTAAACATATAAATTTAAATTATTTATATAGCGTCATTTCGTGCGCTGTTTCGAAACCCAAATTCATATTTTTTCACTTAATAAATTAATTAATATAAATATAAAATGTGGCTTTTCAACCTTTATTTATTATGTTACTAAAGATTAAACTAGCCTGGAGTGCAATCATAAGTATATTTTTTTAGTTAAGTATTCGTAAGTCCCTTATTAAATATACTTTTCCCCCTTTTTAAAAGTTTAGTAGTTATAGATAACTAAAGAGATTGAACGGGATAAAGTAAAGTTTGTATATATATTCCCGTCAGTAGCATATACATATTTCTCATGCTACAGAAGAGTTGGCTCTTTTGATCAAGCTGATAAACTTGTGTTCATTTAATATGTGATATTTCATTTATAATATCCTTCGGCTTGGCGGATGTGGAATTTATTTATTTATATCTTCTCGTTATGCTGTTTTTTTTATACATATATAAGATGGAGCCACGGTAAGTCCAGCCCATCTTCTCTTATGGGTAGTGCAGTAGCGAAGTCTGAGCTACGGGCCAGATTAGCACGTAAGTCCCCCGCCTCTGAACCAAATAAAGGTTCCCCATTAGCAGCATGACGACCGGTTCTTGGGTAAACCGTTGTTTGTCACAAAAACCCTAAAACTATTCTTCCATCCGCAGAGCCACTTTATTATTATATTTTACTTGTGCCTAGCGTATTAGTAAAATCGTTATAGCCAACTCTTCCCTCCCTAATATGCAGTCTTCGGCGTTGATCCGAAGCATTCTTGAAAACCCGTTCGATCTAAAGCTATCTGGGACGCTTTAAAAGCCCATAGTTAAAATAAATTTATTATAATTAAGATGTATTAAGTTTCACTCCAGACTTGGTTTGATTTTACGTAAAAGAGCCACTCGAACTGATTATAAAAGGGCATAACTGGTAAAAGTTAATGTAGTGATTAGTTATATAGTAGGGTATTTGTTTCCATTAAATTATATTGGAGCAATTAAATAATAGCCAACGTATCAATTATTGGCCTAGAGTAATGTTACTTTATAAATAAAATGCCTGCGTGCATTTGCCAACAACAATTGTCAATAAATATATTTTAATTCATCATATATCAGTTTCTGTCTCATTATTAAATCAATCCAATTCACTAATTGCCCATAAGTATTCATTAGTAAAGCCCCTATTATTTAAATATGTTAGATTTTATCCGTGGAATGTCTAGTATTTAAGTTGTTTATATATATGTTTAAGTCCATGAGTCTTATTGTTTTCTCCGATTTGCTAGTGGGCCGGATGAAGAATTAAATCTCGTGTGCTACCATTGTTATGTTATCCATTGGGTGTTAGATCTGGTGCTTGGAGAGTGGGTTCGAATCCAGGCTGGTCCCTGACCTAAATCTCGGGCTTGACTGGGTTTGAAGTACATTTTGTGAGTTCCAGCTTGTGTTAGATGGATAAGCATGTTTTGACTGGCACATTTACCGGAACAAAGATGCAATGGTACTGACGAATTACAAGGCAGAGAGTAAAATTGAAAGATGATCGCTAGTCGATGATCGAAGTCCTATGGCGGCTTGCATTTGGCAAGTCTTACGCCCTTTGACTAATGAATCGGAAAGGAAGTACTTTCTTCCTCGAGAAATTTAAATAAGAGAATATGATCACTGACCAGCCTAACGGAGCGGAAGATGGCCCTACGTCAGCAACGTTTGATGATGATGACTTGATAGTCATCGTTGAAAAATAAAACCCATGTAGAATGCTCTACGCGATGACTTGACCAATTAATTAAAGTCAAACGAGCTTTTATCGAACTATTTTAAAACATTTATAAGCTATATTAATTATGCCCTAATATCGTGCCCTTCCTGAATATTAATATAAAATAACAAAAGTGGAATTAAAATACATTTAACCCTTTATCGACCCTTTTTGCAATAAAAACATTTAAGGTTATATTCGAATAAATATATATTAGTGGAACAAGAAATCAATATTTTAACATTTTGTGAGTATATAAACACTTGTAATTTAGGAGCTGGGACATAGGTGAAAAACGGAGCTAATAGTTTATTATTAGCCAATTATAAAAATAATAAACATGTAATATTTTCTTTCGACTCGATGATTAATAGAACTTTCAAATTTAGCTCTAATGGGCGAGAATTACTTTTTGAAATTAATATTATAATATTTGCATGAGGCAAATAGAACAGAGGAGCTCATCGAGTTGAAAGATTATTGGCATATAATTTTTAAATAGCATTAATAAATCACACGATAAATACATATATATATAATATGTTAAACGAACCGCCAGGTAAGAAAAGAAAAAGTTTAAAGACTAGAGATTGAAAGAATTACAATATAAATTTATAGTAGCATTTTATAAAGATTTTTACATTAAATAATAAAGAGCTCTTAAATAGGAGGAGTGTAAAATAAAGTTCGAACTGGCCAGAAAGTTTAACGTTCATTATAGAAATATATTACCCTTTCCGCTGGTCCTTAAGTTACACCTCCAAGTTGTTGAAAACGTAGGCATCATTGGTTGACTACTGGAACAGTATTTTAGTAGCTTTCATAATTTTAGCAGAATGATCGGTCCGGAAAAAGGTTCAGCAGCTCCATTGAAGATTTCTCGGGACTTTAGGAACCATAGCCAGATTCCTGATGTTCTAGCCCTCTATCATGATGAAATACAATTTTTATATGCACAGAGTTCACTGCACTACTCTACAAAAAAGCTAGTCTTTTTTTCCTTCCGACTTTTCAGGGCTATATATACTGTCCTGATGCCTTAAGGCTAGCGCTCATTTTATTATCAATGTGTTTTTTTATAATTAGTTGTTTTCAGATACATTCCTTCGATAAGGCTTTCAAACCAATTAACTTGAATTCATTTTCTAATTAGAAAATGAATTCTTAAAATCTGAAATGATTTTAATTAGAAAATGAATCCTTATCTTTTTCCAATTAATAAAACTTTACTCATTTTCCTATGGTCATGTCAGTTGGTCTTCTGTATATATATCTGTTTCTACAGTTTATCTTACTGTTTCCCTGGATCAGGTGGTACATATTGTTTTAACTGTCTGGCATTGTAATGGTCATAGTCCTGGTTTTCCCTGGTTGTCATCAAGTTCCCATAGTCTATTGCTGTCATTAATTCTATGGCCTTTTCTGCGACCGAATGCACAAAAAACAATTCTTTAATACTATCTCGATGAGCGATGGGGTTCTCTCCTGGGTCATCTTTGAAAATTTGAATCTGTATCAAGGATCCAGGCATTGGCATCTGTAACTTCTTCATACTAAGTTGAGGACTCATCATCTGTTCCATTTCCACTTTTAGTTTCATTGGACTAGTGGTCTGAACATCTTTTTCTGTATCTATATCCGCTTCTTCCACTGCTTCATAACTGGACTCATCCTCACCACTGTTATTTTCCTTGCTGTCCACAACTTCTTTTGGTGTGGCCTGATCATCTTCATTTTCTATTTTTGGGTCTTCAGAGGGATTTATTTCTTGCTGAAGCTTTACATTTTCTAGATTTGAGTTGGCTTGGATGCCTCGTGCTTCCTCGAGCCTTACCAGCCTTTCCATCATTATCATCAGTACCTTTCGATCTTCTCTCATTTCTCTGAGGATCGTTTGTAAAGTGTCTTTTCCCATTTTTGAAAATAAGAAAATAATGTAATAAACAATCAATATAATGAACAACGTGAATTCACTTAGAGTACTCTCTGTATGCTTAAAATATTTTTTTTCTCTTTAGTAAATTTTAATGAGGTCTCTGACTACAGGTCCATTGTCCCAATCTTCATTAGCTGCTGCATATTATTATTATTAGCTCTTTATATTAACTGTTTGAGTGAGACATGTATTCAAAAATATTAAAGATAAGAAAAAAAAACATTATTCACTTTCCCTTTGTTCAACTGTTCTGTTCTCCCATGTCTGAAAAAAAAAACTATACAGTGATATACAAATATTATGTATTAGCAGATACAACAAATCATTCTGTATTGAACACACTTGGTTTTTTATTATGGCGATTGACCCACTACTGTGCTGACAATCAAATTTGCTGACAAATTTATTTATATGGGCGCCAGTGAGCAAAATGAGATCAATAGGGCATGTGATATAACCCATTGACCCCCAAACCACATATGATTGACTTAACCTTTAATAAAACAATTGAATTGATGATGAGTAATATTATTTAATAACAGCTAACGCGTTCATGACCTGAGTTTAAATATAGGAGTTCACTACTCATTTTTACTAAGCATGAGGCTTTAACACCAAAAAAAAATCAAAATTAATATTACAAGAACTTTTATTGGAGATATTATTCTAAATCTTGCTAGCATGAAAGCGTGCAAACCATTTAAGCATTTTGCCAACTGCATCTGGCTGCTTGGTGTACACAAAGGGTCTTCACCTGCTTTGAGGTTACTCTAGAAATTATTGTCATTAAAGCATAATGTCACACTGCATCGGACCGCTTGACAGATAATTCCCAGTTTGAAGGTCTTCGCCTACTTTGAGACTACTAAAAATACGGAGCGAACATTTAATATATATGCTAGCAAGCAATACTTTGAAATTAAGACTTTTATATGATATCATATTAGATATTTTATATTATAACAGCTGAGATGAACAAAATTAATTTTGACACAGACAAAATATTTCATTTATTTTACCCCTATGCTTTGATCTGCTCTTGCTACTTCGCTAACGATAATTTTCTTACTGTCATGAACGCGTATAACACAAACGTATAATATATATACTGATATAGTACACGTATAATTAATATATATACATATGAATAATTATTTTAACTAACGAATCTTTTACTGAACGAACATTTAAAAAATAATCTTGAAAACATTTTTATAAGAAAGAATTAGAAAATGATATTTTAATTTATTAAATCATTTCAGTATATATATAACACTTTTTTTTAAAAAATATCACTCTACAGAAACATTTACTTTATTGGGATTTCAATTAACTGAGTAACTAAAATCACAATTCTAATCTCCAGGGCATGTGTGGGGTTTATTAAGTCGAGCCACAACGATTGGGCAGTCAAAAACATAACCATGTACCGGTCAAAACCAAAACGCGGAAAAAAAAAAACTATGTGCCAGTCAAAACATGCTTATCCATCTAACACGAGCTGGAACTCACAAAATGTACTTCAAACCCAGTCAAGCCCGAGATTTAGGTCAGGGACCAGCCTGGATTCGAACCCACTCTCCAAGCACCAGATCTAACACCCAATGGATAACATAACAATGGTAGCACACGAGATTTAATTCTTCATCCGGCCCACTAGCAAATCGGAGAAAACAATAAGACTCATGGACTTAAACATATATATAAACAACTTAAATACTAGACATTCCACAGATAAAATCTAACATATTTAAATAATAGGGGCTTTACTAATGAATACTTATGGGCAATTAGTGAATTGGATTGATTTAATAATGAGACAGAAACTGATATATGATGAATTAAAATATATTTATTGACAATTGTTGTTGGCAAATGCACGCAGGCATTTTATTTATAAAGTAACATTACTCTAGGCCAATAATTGATACGTTGGCTATTATTTAATTGCTCCAATATTATTTAATGGAAACAAATACCCTACTATATAACTAATCACTACATTAACTTTTACCAGTTATGCCCTTTCATCATCAGTTCGTGTGGCTATTGTACGTGAAATCAAACCAAGTCTGGAGTGAAACTTAATACATCTTAATTATAATAAATTTATTTTAACTATGGGCTTTTAAAGCGTCCCAGATAGCTTTAGATCGAACGGGTTTTCAAGAATGCTTCGGATCAACGCCGAAGACTGCATATTAGGGAGGGAAGAGTTGGCTATAACGATTTTACTAATACGCTAGGCACAAGTAAAGTATAATAATAAAGTGGCTCTGCGGATGGAAGAATAGTTTTAGGGTTTTTGTGACAAACAACGGTTTACCCAAGAACCGGTCGTCATGCTGCTAATGGGGAACCTTTATTTGGTTCAGAGGCGGGGGACTTACGTGCTAATCTGGCCCGTAGCTCAGACTTCGCTACTGCACTACCCATAAGAGAAGATGTGCTGGCAACGCCGTGGCTCCATCTTATATATAAAACAGCACAACGAGAAAAATATTAATAAGTTCCACATCCGCCAAGCCGAAGGATATTATAAATTAAATATCATATATTAAATGAACACCAGTTCATCAGCTTGATCAAAAGAGCCAACTCTTCTGTAGCATGAGAAATACGATATGCTACTGACAGGAATATATAGCTACAAACTTTACTTTATCCCGTTCAATCTCTTTAGTTATCTATAACTACTAAACTTTTAAAAGGGGGAAAAGTATATTTAATAAGGGACTTACGAATACTTAACTAAAAAAAATATACTTATAATTACACTCCAGGCTAGTTTAATCTTTAGTAACATAATAAATAAAGGTTGAAAAGCCACATTTTATATTTATATTAATTAATTTATTAAGTGAAAAAATATGAATTTGGGTTTCGAAACAGCGCACGAAATGACGCTATATAAATAATTTAAATTTATATGTTTAAAAACATATTCTATAATTAAATGCACGCCGTTTCGAAACATAGGCATAACTAACAATAATTAAAATAAGCAAAAGAAAAGCAAAATATAACTGCAGTGATTAAATTATATAGCAAAATATTAATTAATAAAGAAAAATTTGCAAAAGTATTACATTTTCTAGAATTAAAATATTATTTTAGGAAACAATTTAGACAGTTTACAATTAAGGAAAAATTAGCAAAAAGTATTTCATTTAAATATTATTTCAGAAACAATTTAGCGAGAAAGTTCAATGATATGGTTAGCTAACCTGTTTTGAAGAAACAATGACTGTTTTTGAAATTTACAGAGCTCTGCGATTTTAAATATTAAAACAGTTCTCCTGTAGATGGGCTGGAGATATTCGACACTGGAATGAAGGTGAATTCTTGGGCGGCTTATGGCATCTTTAATTTAGTTGGGAGACGATTTTTAAAATATTGTTTGTTTAGCTGGACTGAAATCGGAACGAAGGCAAATAAATTATTTTTACGGCTTATGGCATCTTCAAATTTAGTTGGTGTAAGCTTGGTTGTTCCTTTGGCATTTGATGGATTGAACTAGGCGTTCCATCACGGGAATTGCAGCAATTCTTGCCTGACTTTAGCCAGACATGGTAAAATTAACAATTTTGACTTCTGATGTTAACTCTCTTCAAAAGCAAGATGGATTCTCCTTTCCCGCTTAAAATAAGGCCTATTTATATCCTTCTACTAAACTTTAACACCTTTCTGGAATTTCGTAAACCTCGGGACCAATTGACTTTTAATTAAAGCAAAATAATATAATTCAATTTCTACAACAACTGATAAAATCTCCGAGGTGTTATATTTAATTTCCTTAAAAAAATGTATCAAAATATATAAACTATATAATTTGATTCATTTTCATTAATTAAATTCCTTTTCAGGTGTTATTACTTAGCAGAAGGAACGGTATTCTGATTTAATGAAAAAGTCTTTTGTTGCAAACAAAAATCAATCAGAAAACAGATTTTACTTTTTTACCCGGGTGTGTCACTAATTGATATCTTGTTTACAAAAATTCTCATTTTTAATTGCGAACAGATAATTCTTATTTTATAAAACTAAATAACTTTTAACATATTTGTTTATTAAAAAAAAAGCAAATTTAAAGAAAATACTTGTTTCAACTATATATGTAAAACATTAAATCAGAAAACCGTTAAATAAATTAAAGAAAACATTTACATTACTTTTATTTAAACTTAAATATATATGAATCATTTTGCCGTTATTCCAAGGTTTAAATTATCCATCCACATACGAATATTATAGCGAATATAATTAAGAATTGACTGAAAATTAATAAAACATTTTATAATAAATTATGAGCATTTCTCCGCTATAATTTTATCAAACCTGTCTAATTATAGCGTGTTTTCGTATGTAAATGGATGATGCCATTCAAGCGGCCATTGTAGCAAAGTTTTCCCGCTCGACTTATATATTACATTTTTACATTAAAAATAGGTTCGAAATTAGTTTAGACGAGTAGGTCATTAGGTTGATGGTGAAATGGAAAGGGATTGGAGATTTCCGTTTCAATATTTGAATACTGATTATTTATTATTGCATATATACTTGTGTCATATTAAAACTAAGGAATACCTTGTTTATTATAAAGTTTTATAAATTTAAACCAATCTTAAAGTTTTGACTTCACTTTGACAACCAGAGTAAATCAATGAATACCAAGTCATTTATTTAGAAAATAGTCACTCAAATTTCTCAATATTTGCATAATAATTTCTAGAAGATAAACAGAAACAATTTCATTGACAGATTAATATGACTAAAAGTGTTTTGTTATTAAATTTTCAGATCAAGTCTTGCAATTTTAATAATATTCAAAATATTTATGCTTCAATTATATCACCAAATGAAACAAAATATTTTAGAAATTTAAATAATGTCAAAACTAGCCGATTATTCTACATAAGAGTTGAAAAATCTCAAATAATTTATTATCATAGGATTAATTTAATATTTTTGGTAATGTTTTAAACAGATACTTTGTATTATATAGCTAGTTTATAAATTATAAATCCCATAATATGTATTACTATTTTTTCATACTAAAAAGGATTTCACAATATAATTTGAGAATATCCAACTTTATTTTTTTTTTTAATCAAATAGCCATTGCAGTAGTTAATAAACAAGCATTCAACAAAAAATCTATTAATATGATAGATTTTTTTCAGAGATTAATAATCAAGTCTTATATGATGAAAACTAATACCTCTACAGTACATTATTTTAATTTTGGAATCGTATTAATCTTCTTTATATAGTCCCATAATAAAAAAACTACTTGCTGATGTTTGATATTTAGTACAAATCTGTGTAGTATTTGTCATTTTCAAATATTAAATCATTTTCTGAGACAGCTTCCTCTGATGTTGTATGTTGACATTTTTTAACTGTTTATGACATTGCTTTCTTGGGAACTAACTCTGCATTGTATGATTAATAATTTATTTTCCTACAAACACAACTCACAGATTTCCTTTTTTACTACTAACACTAGGCTATATTAGATCTTCAAAATAATGGAAAAATATTTCTTAACAACATTACTAATTAGTACAAAAAAATCTAATACATATCCTATAGTAATAAAATTATTAGGATTTATAGTAAAAAAAAATTATAAATTTTAAGAAATCTTTTAAAAAGCACATGTGTGAATTTCATAATGTATTGTAATAATAGATGTTGCACAAATGAAAATTATTTTACTTTATATTAATAAAACAAATATCATCATTATTAACTACTATTTATATTGAGAATGAACTTTTTAACACCAAATAAAAATGAATTTGGAATGAGTATATAAACATATCAATAAATCATTAATATAATAACATATATTATATGCTGATTCTTTAGCATTGTTTTATTTACGTCACAAAATACTGTACTGTCATTTAACTTCTGAGAATACTTTTCTTTCCAAAATATTCTACAGCACATCTAATTTCCCAAATTAAGCAATCAATATTGTATGACTTTAAGGTGTTTTTGAGATACTTTTTTTGATGTTAATAGGTTTTCGGTTCTTTTTTTATGTACTATCTAACTATAATATACACATTTACGAAACAATTTTGAATGATTCAATGGATGAATTCCCTGATAATACCTATGCCTGTTCAAAAATGATTCATATTCACTCATCTTGGATTTAAAGTTAGATTTTAGGCAGGGTAGATGAATGTACTATTATCACATCACAAGACTCTTTTAAATATGTACACACTTGAGAAAAAATATCAACATTTATATATTTCCTAAAAATCAGAGAAGTTGATTGAAAAAAGTTTTTTTGTTTCAATAGGTAATGCATTAAAGGTTATTCTTTTCAAAATATATTTTTTTAAAATACATTCACTTTTTTAAAAAATTTTGATCATAAATACTTATCATAAATCTTTGCTGTTAAAAGAAATTGCCTTGACAACAGATTGAGATTGTTGATTGCTATTGATATTGAGATTGTCTAAGTAGTGACTGATTTTAATAATAATAATATATATATATAGTATCATTATTATTAGCATTCACTATATAAATAATTATGACCATTTTATATCCAAAAAATAAAAAAACAAAAAATTAAAATAGACAGATGAAATAAAAGTGTATGCTTATGATATAAAACCCTTCATTTAGTTTAATTTTCCCTGTGTTAAAAATTTAGTAATCATTAAAAAAATATAACATAAATACTCATTTGTTCTATTTAGTAAAAAGAGAAAAATAATAAACAAAATATAAAAGAGTCGTAGCACATCACAATCATGTATAATGTTATTGACAGCACCCAAAAATTCATATCATAGTCACCTCACAACTTTTATTGCTACTAACTATGTCCATGCTATGATGCTCCACAAGACTTTTAATATCATGATGAATATGATAGTACTGAATCTATTTATTGTAAGATTTTATTTTATAAGCAAATAAATAGTATTATAATTAAAATGGCCTAAAATAATCCATTTCTCCAAATAAGAATAATAAAGATGGCAATATGGTATTCACCATGATGGTAAAAAAAATTGTATTTTTCTTTTTTGTAATCAATCAATATTGGAACTCTAATTAGATTGATATGCATCAACTATCTGAAAAAATAATTTTAATATTACTTAGAAATTCTCATTATAAATTTATTTAACGCACATTGATTACGTAAGTAATATTTACTAAGGCAATAAACTTTTAAGCATGTGCACTTGAAAATACGATGGTAGGGACCTCTACAGGTCTTAACCACAACCTTATTCTTTGGAAGACCTGTAGAGGTCCCTATCTTCGTATTTTCAAGTGCACATGCTTGAAGCTTTATTGTCTTAGTAAATATTACTTAGAAATTCTCAGTTATTACAAAAATTTCCAAATTTTACCTGGAACTAAAGACTATGACATAAACACAGCAGGTGCCTGCATTAATCATTGTCATATAATTATACATTTTTATATTTGTATATACAACATTCATCTAATAATATGTTTTCTTTTATATAAAGATAATTAGGCATTAAAGTACTGTGGCAATTTATAGCCAGTTGACTATCATTAGCAATAGTTAACTATTTCATATATATCATGCAATAATTACTATTTTTTTAAGTAATGTTTTAAGTGCCCTCTAGTGGCTATTTTCCCTAATGAAAAAAGTTATTTAATATGATGCACAGCAGTTAAAATATTAATTAAAATAGATGGTAATTAGTACAAAAATATTATTTAATAGAAATTATAACATACATAAATAATACTACATATATCTGAAGTATTAGTTTGTGTTGTTTTCAAGATTAAAAGATTTTAAACTTGAATAAACTGAACTAGTATTTCAAAGACATATAGCAGTATTTAAATTAAAGTTTTTACCTGAAAAAAGAATGGTTAATTAGATAAAAAGTCATTATGATTAAGCAATAACATTTAATCATTATCAGTTGCTAATCTGAAGTTTTATGGTGATAACATTTTATTTAATATTATATATTAAACTATTTTCACTTTCTAATTAAATTGTTAAATATCTTTTTTGAAAAATTCAAACTTTATTTATATCTTTATAAATATATCCAAATGTTGATAATAATACATGGGTTTTTGGTGCAATTATTCTTTTCTTTTTGAAAGGTTGTTGACTTAATCAGTAACAACTAACATAGCAATTGAGTCAGTAATCTCTATATTTGTAAATATAAAATTTATGGTGATACTGTAATCAATTAGGCTTTTTTTATCAAAGTGATCAATCAGTAGAAATTTTATACACTTATCTATGAAAATTCTCATGAAAATATTATTTCATTTCTTTTATGGACAAGGTTTATAGATCTTCAGATATTATGGATTATCACACTCTGTTGGCTTATTTGCTATGGTCATATGAGATACTTTGTAATGAACTTAGAATGTCAATTCATGAAATTAGAAATTATTCTTAAGACTTATCTTAAAAGTAAAATATATAGAGAAATCAAGAGAATTTCATAGATAAATATTGAAGCAGTCAATCTCATACTCAGATTGAGCTTCACAGCCCACTCAGAATCTCCCATTACCAAACCATATTCAAACTTCATCTTTATGCACATATACATATTTATTAATACATTTTTTGTAATAATCACTTACGTAAATATATATAAATATTTTAATGTAAATGCCTTTAATAAAACTTCCCAAACATACATATCCAAGTGTGAATAACTAACTGTTCCAGCAGGTTCACAGTATTTTTCATAAAAGACCAAATTTGATAAGGTTTGCTGGCTTTCTCATTGTGTAGCAAGATGTAATAAATTTAACAATAAATAATTTTTTATAAAAAAAAATATTTGCTTTTATTTTAATTTGTGTACGTGCGTAATGAATGTGTACATATTATAGGTGAGGGGAGATTACTTTTAAAATATTATAAAAACAAAATATATTATATTAATGTGTATTTTAAAATTATATTTATAATTTATTATTTATTTTAGTAATGATGGCCAAGACTGATGCAGTCCTGTGGAATATTCTCAAATGCAATTAAGACAATTTAGTGGAAACCCATTAGTCCATCTAAAACATATGATAATTTTATAGAATAATATAAGACCCATTAATGGATGTTTTATCCATTGCAAATTTGTTTTAAAATCTTAGATTATATTTTAAAACAATCATTCGAGAAATTTTAATAGGATTGCATTGTTTTTAAAACACACATGAACAAAAGGTGTATCCGGTCAGCAAATTCCAGGTTCACTAAGTGCATAAAGTGCCTCAGGTCTAGCAACTAAAGTGCATTCTAAGATAACCTGAAAATAGTATAAATATTGCTAGATTTGAATCCCAAAGGAGAACTTGTAATTATAAAACAGCAATGGTAAACATAATCCATGCTTGTCATTATAGTAATTCAATGTATCGTGAGTAGTGGAAAATTTCACCTTTCTCACCATTCAACACATACTCTTTTCCACACTTATTGCCCAGGATTCTGATAGCCATGAACTTTAATGTACTTAAAAACTGAATAATGGAACTGCTACCTGCCTAACTGACTGAATATAACTAGATCTAGTTTACCAACTCCAATGGACACTGCAATCACCTAGAACCACTTCTAATTACCAAGGTAAAGAACCCAAGCTACTGCCTAATATTTAAATTCTTAAGTTCAGTCTTCCTGTAAATATTTCTTGTAACCCTGCCTGTAATTTAAAATGATATCATTCTATCAGCTGATCCTTTGACCAGAAATTAAATAATTTGTTAAATAATTTATAATTTACTTACCTGAGATTAGCATGTACTCAATCCTATATAACTCTTTTTAATTTTATCTTACTATTGAGCCTCTATTAAATAAGTGTAACATTTTCTTTCACTTCCATGTGACAACAATATTTTATAACTCTTATTATTATATTTATATGTTTAAATGATATGCCAATAATCTCTCACATTCGCAAGCAAGATCACTTTTTTTTTAATTTTATTTTCCCCTCTTTATTTTCATGGAGTGATTAAATTAGCTTTAATTAAAATAAGTCTTGTTATTTTTTTCTTAGCAGATGCTTTAGAATTTGGGAAAACAAATTAATTATATCATAATGTTATTGTTATAGTCCTCCCTTCTCTCAGAAGTATATGCCGCTTATCTGATCAGATTAAGCATTGTTTGCCTCAGGCCAATAGGCTGATGTATAGATAAAAGCATAGCCAATGATTATTACAGGCCAATGAGCAATGATGCTTGCTGAATCCGAAGGTTTTCAATAAGGTCAGGGATCTGGGTATAAATAGTCAGCCTTTTGTGAGAATCAGGGAAGAACGTGTCTAACCTAAACAGACGTTTGCGTTCTCCCATTGATAGCACTACGCTATTTAGATCTACGCAGCTAGGCAAGTCCCACAGAGACCGGATGCTGCTAAGATCACCCTCGGCTCAAGGCAAGCTAACTACATAGCTGGAAGAGTCATAGACCTTACCCATGAGGCAAGCCATAAGGTGTGGCTGGAAGCGGCAGGCAAAACCCAGAGTTCACGTTAAACTCCAAGATTCAACTTATAAATATGCATTTGTATACTGTATATTGTTTGTATATATTTGTACATAATAAATATATTAAATTATAATACTTGTGTCAGTATTATTTTATATTATTTACTGTTAGTTGGGTCTGTAATCCAGACCAAACACAACAGATTTGGCGCAGTTGGACAAAAGATTTTTTTTTTCCCCATGGCTGGAAAAAGAAAAAACTTGGAAAACGTAAATACGCGAGTGCGCACACACTCATAAGTTACGAAGCTGTGATTACTAAATCACACTTAAATATGGTCCAAGTATTTATTAAAATACGTATACGTATTTTTTAAACAGTGATTCTTGAAATCACTTATTTCTGGCAAAATAAGTAAAATACACGATAGTATTTACTAAATCGCCAGTGTCAAAATCACTTAATTCTGGGAGGAAACATAAAGTGATCATAAATACGATTGGTGCTTCATAAACCAATCAAAATTGGCCTTGCTAAAAAGACAGAAGCTCGCCCTAGTGGAGTAAAAAATCTGTCAAACAATCGTATCAAGTGGTACCTCGCAAATATACGGAAAAAAAATATTTTTCTCACGTGATAACAGAGAAAAATAAAATAAAAAAAATGGCTAGTATAATTGGCTCGATGGAAGCTTTTGATCCAGGATTCCCTGAGAACTGGTCAAGCTACAAAGAGCGCCTAATTTTCTATATGCAGGCCAATCAGATAAAAAAGTCTGAAATAAAATTAGCGACGCTGATAACGATAATCGGGTCGCAGACTTATAATATATTAAAATCACAAATTGGGTCAGAAACACTGGCTGACTTGAATTTTGAGAAGGCGTTGGCGATTCTCACGGAATATTTTTCCCCCAAACCACTAACAATAATGCAGAGATAGTATTTCAATCTTTGCATGCAGGCAGAGGGAGAAAAAGCTAGAGAATTCGCCACGCGAATCCGAACATTAGCACTTACATGCCAATTTAAAGAGTTCTTAAATGAGGCACTATGCGATCATTTCATTTGTGGCATGAACAATCATAATTTAAGACTAAGGTTGTTAATGACACTGGATATAGATTTTGAAAAGGCTGTAACTCAAGCCACGCTGGCAGAATCTATAGCGTGTCAGGCAAAGCCATTACAAAAAATGAATTATACTGTTCAAAAAGTTGAACATAAGGCTGAGTATGACAAGCACTCAGTTAGCTCAACAACAACAATGAGTGTAAAGCATTGTTATAGATGCGATGAACCGATCCACGTGCAAACAGAATGTCCACATCTCCATACTGTGTGCTCATTTTGCAAGCATGTCGGTCATATAAGAGCGGCATGTCTAAACTTAAAAAGACAGACAGCCAATATGAGAATGGAAAAAACCATTCCAAA
Organism: Epiperipatus broadwayi; assembly: GCA_028023455.1. Classification (NCBI taxonomy): domain Eukaryota; kingdom Metazoa; phylum Onychophora; class Udeonychophora; order Euonychophora; family Peripatidae; genus Epiperipatus; species Epiperipatus broadwayi. The sequence goes on along the minus strand of JAQFVV010013078.1, from coordinate 256,005 downwards.
ACACAAAGGCAACTATAAGAAAAATAAACAAGTTGCCAGTATAAATCACATTAAGGACAATCAGTCTGGATTTATACAGAATATTATGATTAATGATACGCCAGTGAGAATGGAACTGGACACAGGGGCAGCAGTGTCTATTGTTTCAAAAAAGACTTGGGCTATCATTAATAAAAATAATAAATATAATCTGCATCCTAGCACTAGGACTATAACAGATTATCAGGGTAAAAAAATAAAACTCTTGGGTCAGACAAGAGTGAAAATTACCATGCCTAATAAAACTAGACACCTACCACTGGTAGTGGCAACAGGTGATCACAGCAACTTATTAGGCCATGACTGGTTCAGTCACTTAGGGTTCAAAGTGAACCAGCTCACAACATTATCAAAGTTGAAGACTTATGAATCAGAAGTCTTTAACAAAAAGCTGATAACAAAAATGAATATGAAAAATGGGAACACCAGGATTGCCAGAACACCACTAGCTTTGCAGACTAAAGTGTTATGCAGAATGTATAGAGGACCCACAAAATGGATTCCAGCAGTTGTGATCCAACAGAAAGGACAACACAACCTTATAGTCAAAACAGCAGATGGATGTCAACATCATCGCCATCGAAAACAACTTAGACTGTATTATACTGATGCAACCACAAGGAATGAAGCTACAGAGACATGCAATACAAGCAAGGAGGACCAACAAACCGAAGACGGCAGCAGACCAGCACCGAGGCGCGTTAGTCATCCTCCAGCACACCTGAAAGACTGTTCTCTAGGCTAAATTTTAGCCAGGGGGAGGGATGTTATAGTCCTCCCTTCTCTCAGAAGTGGACTATTCCAGATGCCGCCTTATCTGATCGGATTAAGCATTGTTTGCCTCAGGCCAATAGGCTGATGTATAGATAAAAGCATAGCCAATGATTATTACAGGCCAATGAGCAATGATGCTTGCTGAATCTGAAGGTTTTCAATAAGGTCAGGGATCTGGGTATAAATAGTCAGCCTTTTGTGAGAATCAGGGAAGAACGTGTCTAACCTAAACAGACGTTTGCATTCTCCCATTGATAGCACTACGCTATTTAGATCTACGCAGCTAGGCAAGTCCCACAGAGACCGGACGCTGCTAAGATCACCCTCGGCTCAAGGCAAGCTAACTACATAGCTGGAAGAGTCATAGACCTTACCCGTGAGGCAAGCCATAAGGTGTGGCTGGAAGCGGCAGGCAAAACCCAGAGTTCACGTTAAACTCCAAGATTCAACTTATAAATATGCATTTGTATACTGTATATTGTTTGTATATATTTGTACATAATAAATATATTAAATTATAATACTTGTGTCAGTATTATTTTATATTATTTACTGTTTGTTGGGTCTGTAATCCAGACCAAACACAACAGTTATTGTAGAAAAACAGAGTAAAAATCTGTTTTTCTGAGAAATGTTTTTTTTTATGTTTTTATTTAAATAATAAGCGCTAATCTTAAAAACTCAAATTTGTGATATAAAATTAAATCTGTTTATTCTGAAATCAATAACCACCACCTCACTCGTATATATCTAATTATGTTTATTATAATATAAAAGCACTTATAACTGAATTCTCATATTCGTTAACATTGAGGGGAGTTCACATATAAATTAAATTATGGGAGAGGATTCTCTATTGTAATGATTTGGGTATTTTTAATGATAAGTTTAAATGATCTATTACTGTTTAGTAATCTAATAATACCATTACATCGGACATTCCCAATATATATATAAACAAAAAAAGACTTATAAATCCAATAAATAATATTATATAGTTTTGATATATATATATATATATATATATATATATATAATCAAAACTACCCCAAATCTAAAATTAAACCAGACCAGCATAAAAATAATATTAAAACACAACCTAAGGTTTCACTGCTACAAGCAGACTTCTCAAATATAAAGAACTACAAAAAAACCACACATTATATATACTATTAAAAACTACCCACAAATCCATTCACTTCACATCCACCCTTAATATTAAAAGAACTCTTAAATAAGTTAATTGCTTCAGAATAATAAATTTTCAATAATAAAGACTCTTTAATTCTTCTTTTGATTTCATTTCTCTCAAAGAAGACAACCTTAGCTTCATCAAAATCAATAGTGTGGCCTGTATCTTTTTCATGGACATACAAAGCAGAACTAAGATATCTATTTTTAACTCTACTTTTATGAACCTTTATTCTTTCATTTAAACTCAAACTACTCTGACCTATGTAAACCTTCTTACAAAATAAACAAGGAATAAAATATGCCACACCAGGAATAGTATTTCTATCAAAAACTTCTTTTGTATTATTTAATAAATTATTCAATGTAACACCCCTTTTCCAAACAATTTTCTTATTTCCAAACAATTTACTATTTCTACACACAATTCTATAAGAAGACAATTTAAATGGCAAAGAAATAAAATCATATTTTTCTTTAAAATATAATAACACAGCAAAGGTACATCCACTTTTTCTTTTAAAATATATATGTTCTACAATAATATCAACAAATAAAAAATCCTTCTCCTTTTTTCTTTTCAAAAACTTTATTTTTTATCTCAATACTGAACATATATATACATTAATATACAAAACTCCAACGTTTCAACTGTTTTATCTCATACAGTCATTTTCAAGGATCTGCAACAATATTAAATACATATCAACAAATAAACTTCAATTACATAAAAACTTTCTCTTACATTAACATAATAACAAACATATTAAACATATAGAAATATATTTTACTTACAGCTTTCTCCCACTGCTATATTTTATTACTCTTTTTTTTTTATTTACATTGTTTAATTACAAATATATCTTAAAATCATCCAAGAAACTTTCTATACAAATTTAAATACCAACTCTAATTTCCAAAAACCTCCCCCTTTCTTTAAATTTTATCTAAAACCCATCTTAAAACTACATTCCTAAACTATATATTTAAATGAATATAAAACAAATTTAAACATCCCCCCCCCCCCTCTCTCTCTCTTTTATACAAAAAAACTTCTAACAATTTACCTAAACCCATTAAGCATTTATTTTAATTATACAGTAATTTATATTCCTTATCTACTCCATTAATTCTATTTAGAGTAGGATTATATTTTTTTATATAAAAAAATTCTTTAACCATCCTTTCCTTGTAATTTTTAACCCTTTCTAACATTTTAATACTAAATTCTTTATGACCTAAACCTTTACAATGAATGTAAATATTTGAATTTTTGTCATACAAATGTTGTCTAAGTCTAGTTTTTAATTTATTCTTAGTTGTACCAATATATGAAACCTTACCCCCCTCCCTCTTACAATTTAAACATTCAACTAAATATATTCCATTCATTTTGTCAGTTTCTATATTTTTTGTATCATTGATTAAATTTCCCAAATTCAATTTCTTTTTATATACTGGTTTAATAATTAACCTACTTTCCCCTTTGTATTTATTATTTATACTTTTTATAATCTTTGTATTTATTATTTATACTTTTATGAAGATTAAAAAGATTATAAAAAGTATAAATAATAAATACAAAGGGGAAAGTAGGTTAATTATTAAACCAGTATATAAAAAGAAATTGAATTTGGGAAATTTAATCAATGATACAAAAAATATAGAAACTGACAAAATGAATGGAATATATTTAGTTGAATGTTTAAATTGTAAGAGGGAGGGGGGTAAGGTTTCATATATTGGTACAACTAAGAATAAATTAAAAACTAGACTTAGACAACATTTGTATGACAAAAATTCAAATATTTACATTCATTGTAAAGGTTTAGGTCATAAAGAATTTAGTATTAAAATGTTAGAAAGGGTTAAAAATTACAGGGAAAGGATGGTTAAAGAATTTTTTTATATAAAAAAATATAATCCTACTCTAAATAGAATTAATGGAGTAGATAAGGAATATAAATTACTGTATAATTAAAATAAATGCTTAATGGGTTTAGGTAAATTGTTAGAAGTTTTTTTGTATAAAAGAGAGAGAGAGAGAGGGGGGATGTTTAAATTTGTTTTATATTCATTTAAATATATAGTTTAGGAATGTAGTTTTAAGATGGGTTTTAGATAAAATTTAAAGAAAGGGGGAGGTTTTTGGAAATTAGAGTTGGTATTTAAATTTGTATAGAAAGTTTCTTGGATGATTTTAAGATATATTTGTAATTAAACAATGTAAATAAAAAAAAAAAAAAAGAGTAATAAAATATAGCAGTGGGAGAAAGCTGTAAGTAAAATATATTTCTATATGTTTAATATGTTTGTTATTATGTTAATGTAAGAGAAAGTTTTTATGTAATTGAAGTTTATTTGTTGATATGTATTTAATATTGTTGCAGATCCTTGAAAATGACTGTATGAGATAAAACAGTTGAAACGTTGGAGTTTTGTATATTAATGTATATATATGTTCAGTATTGAGATAAAAAATAAAGTTTTTGAAAAGAAAAAAGGAGAAGGATTTTTTATTTGTTGATATTATTTTTCTTTAACCTTTACATCCTTACAAATATTACTATTAAATAAAATACTTTTAACAAATTTATCAGAGTATCCAACACTCAAATAATCTTTATAAAATTGATATTTCTGAAACAAAGCTACCCCACTAGAATTATTTAATTTAATATTCCTATGACAATAATTCCTTAAAGCAGCTACTTTATGAGATACAGACTGATAGCTATCAGGTTTAATTATAGATCTTAATTCTTTACTTTTAACTAAATGACTGCACAATAAACAATTAGTTTCTATATTTCTAATCACCAAAAGATCTAAAAATTTTAACTTACCAAAATCTAACCCCCCTCCTTCTAACACAAATTTTATAGAAGGATCAAAACAATTAAACTCATTTACAAATTCCTTCAATTTATCATTCTCAACTACAAATAAACAATCATCAACATATCTGACAAATAATTTTACATATAAACAATTCTTTTTAATAATAATTTCCTCTTCCATAAAACTAATATAAACTGAACATACTAAAGGAGAAATAATATAACCTATTATCCACCCTTCCTTAATCTTATAAAAATTACCTCTATAAGTAAAATACATAGAATCTTCCAATAACAAAAGTAAATCTTTAATTACCTTAATTTTATTTTTTGATAAAGAACTTTTCTTAATCAATACAGACAAAAAAACATCAATACTGCTTAACCTATTAACAGACTGATACATATTTTCAATATCTAAACTTCCAAATACCCAATTACTTTCCATTTGAAAATTATTAATCTTATCAAAAGCCTCAAAAGAAGAAGAAACTGTGTACTGACCAAAATCAACAAATTGTTTTAAAAAATTATTCAAGAATCTAGAAATACCCTCTACAACACTACCTGTAAAATCAAAAATAAATCTTAAAGGAAAACCATCTTTATGAGTTTTAATATTCACAAACATCTTAGCTGATGTAAAATCATTAGGATAGCATTTTAAATAATCTACTCTATTAAAAATTTTTAAATTAACCATTTTCTTCATAATATCTATCAATTTTCTTTTAATCAAATTACCTGGATTTTTATCTAACAACATATATTTACCATTATTTAATTCTCTATCCATTTTCTCTTTGAAATCATCTCCTTTCATAATAACAAACCTACCAGCTTTGTCTTCACGAGAAATGATTACATCATTAGCAATTAACCTATTTTTAAGATGTTTAATCTCAGCAGGATTAATAACAAATTTTTCTTTTTTTTTTTTTTTTTGATGAAGCTAAGGTTGTCTTCTTTGAGAGAAATGAAATCAAAAGAAGAATTAAAGTCTTTATTATTGAAAATTTATTATTCTGAAGCAATTAACTTATTTAAGAGTTCTTTTAAGGGTGGATGGGAAGTGAATGGATTTGTGGTCTTTAGTACTAAGAATCGTAATTTTAAATGGTATATTCCTAATTATGTTACATGTAAAAGTGTTAATTTGATATATTTGATAGAGTGTAGTAGATGTTTAAACCAGTATATAGGTGAGTCAGCAAATAGTTTACATGTCAGAATGACTAATCATAGATTTGACATTTTGCATAAGAATAAAGATAGACCGGTTTCAAAACATTTTAACTTACTGAATCATTCAATTGATGATTTAAAAGTAGTGATTCTTCAGGAAGGTTTTTCTTCTACAAGGGAGAGGAAACAAAAGGAGAGTTTTTTTATTTTTAAATTCAAGACCTTAGAACCACATGGATTGAATTTAAACACTGGAACTATTACATCTCTGGGTTACCTGGTCTCCTAAATGATTTCTATATGTGAGTTTTTTATGTGAAAATTTTTTTATATGAGGTTTTTTATGTAAAGATTGGTTATATGGATGTTTAATATCTGTGTTTAATTGGTATATAGATAAAATAATTAGTTATTATAAATTATTGTACTTTGCACTAACTATAATTTTTGATTAAAATGTATAAGTATTTTAGTTTTTAATGAATATTAATGTGAGCACAGCTATTTTTTGTATGTGAGCATGGTCTAATTTTTGTATGTATGCACATATGTATATTTTAATTTTTAATTTTGGATTTTTTATCTTTATATTTATTTTAATTTAAATAGAATTTAAGCTTGATTAGGAGGGAATGTAGTTTTTTTCTTTTTTTGTTTGAATTTTGTCATTGATTGGGTAGATATTCTGTGTTAGATTTTGTGACCAATCAGGGGGGTTTTGTTAAAATTTTTAATCTTTTACCAAATCTGTAATTTTTGATTATCGCCATTTTACTGTGTATTTTTTTCTTTCTGATGAAAACCAGTCCTCTGGTTGAAATATAATATTATTTATTGGATTTATAAGTCTTTTTTTGTTTATATATATATAGGTTATTCATTCGTCCTTAGTTTAAAATGTTATATGTCTTTTGTTATGTGTTGTATGCAAACCGGCCTCCATGTTCACACACACATAGATATGTCTTCATGCTTCATTCTCCAGGAGTTTTGGTAAACAGAATCCCATATCTTTGTTTCAAGTCCAAGAACATGGCTCATAAACCCCCCTCCCTGGGACTTATTTAATCATCTGATCTATTTATATAGGGTTGCTCCAGAAAGATCCAGCCTATCATTACTCATAGATGACTTTTTTATTTTGTGAATCAAATCTGCCAAAAAGCAGAAAAAATTATTCACCATTCTTCATCCTTAAATTTGGAAGCATCTTTTTTTGGATCCGAGACTGGATTACCTAATTCTACCTACACTGCTCTCTTAAAGTTTTCACCATAAATCAAAACCTATGAATGTCCATAAACCATAATGTTATGATTTCACTAAGCAGTTCCCTTTTGTTTGTTTTTTGCTATTTTTAGATATATAATTATTTTCTTATACACGCCATGTTACAACGCGATTATTATAGATATTTTAACGAACTATCATACATGTGTTTTCTCACTCAGTATAGCTGAGATCACTCATTTCAACCTTTAATATAATAATTATATGAAATATTATAAGTTACATGTCAGTAATTAGTTAAGCTAAATCAGTCAAGTGCTATTCTTTTCTATGGAGATGGATTGGTATTCCACAAAGATATTTACTCTCATAGCACTAAATTAACTATATTTGTCAGGGTATTTATTAATTATTGGCATATGAATAAACCACAATAAAATAAAGTAATAAATAAAATTTGTGATTTCACAAGTTATAAAACAATATTTCATGTGATTTACCTGTTATAAATATAAATCAGATTATATGTACATAAAGAGGCCAATGATAATCAATGGAATAATATAAACCAAGTATTTATGCATATTTTTTGTGAATTAATAAATCTTATATATATCATAAACCCCAGGATCATTGTTTCATTTATTTAAATTATTATGTTTTAGTTACTAAATTATGCTTGCTCTGACTATATATATATATATATATATATATAGTCATATATATACCTTTTTCACAAATTATATATATATATATATATATATAATTTGTGAAAAAGGTCACTATTTGTTAAATTGATCATAAACTCCTGATTATTTTTAGATATAATGCTTTATTATTGTATCATTTTTAATTTGAATCTTTTTGTATCTCTGCTTTGCGATGCCAGCGGAGAAAGATAAATTAGATCGGTATCATTGGGATTGTTGCTCATAAGTTGGTAGATCTGGAAAATAGGCAAATAGGGCAGAGTTCATGAGTGTTCCTGACTTATGTATCTTGCACATGATTAGACTTGAGGTACTTTTGCTTAGATGCTAGATGTTGTTATATGAACAGACAAAACCGACCGGTACAATATATATTTCTATAGATTTGGAGAATAACCTTGTTGGTTAGAGAGTCCTTTTAAATTTAGTATTCATAAATCTAAAAAGTCTCCTGTTCATTCCCATAATTTTTGTTAGTAATTAGGATAGCAAACACTGAAGAAGAAATAAAAATAATATCACTTAAGAAACATTCATTTCAGTATACAATCCTCTGTGTTATTACTAATAGTTCAGTGGTTTTAAAAAGCTATGAAGTCTGAATTTTTAAAAAACATTTAATAATTCGATTTGGATAAATAAATAATTGAATGGTTTTATTGCTCATGAACTTATTAGATGTGTAAATACTGGAAGAGCCAAGACTGGACTTGATATTAGAACCTCAGGCTCCAATGTTTGGATAGCACTTTACTAAACCATGTAGTATATTCAATTAATGACGGAAATAATTCAGCCTATATGTACAAGTTCTCAGTAATATTTTGTCTTTTTTTTTTTTTTTGGTCATCTCTTAACACTACTGATTTTGGAATTGCAGCATTTATGACTGCACTATCATTATCACCATTTATATATATATATCATTAAAAACCAGTCAACACTTAGCCAATCCCAATATCAACAACAATCAACAAATTCAAACTGTTATCAAGACAACCTTGTTTTAACAATATATATATATAAAAATTTAATATTTTAACAGTTAATGTACATGTAAATTAATTAGTAAATCGGATGATCATTATATATATAATTTTAAATCTTCAGCCAAGATGTATTTCTGGGTAGCAACCAATCAGACATCGTTATGCAGGCTGAATGAAAGCAATTGCAAACCTGTCCAAGCTACCCCTAACCAAAAGAAGGTCTCTTTTTATAATCAATCACATTGTTATGTATGAGCTAATAGATGTACATTATAGCTATAAGAATCGAGATGCAATGCATAGCAACATTTCTTAGATTCCAACTGAAATTAAGACTCTACCATCAACAAGTCATGTATTTAAATTTAATATTTTTAACGGTTAATATCGACGTAAATTAATTAGTAAATGGGATGATCATTATATATATTTATATCTACATTAACCGTTAAAAATATTAAATTTAAATATATAACTTGCTGGCAAGAGACTCTTAATTTCAGTTGAAATGTAAGAAATGTTGCTATACACTATATCTCAACTCTTATAGCTATACCATCCAGCTATTAGCTACATAATAAGGCCTCATTTTGGTTAGTGGTAGTTTGGACAGATTTGCTATTGCTTTTTCATTCAGACTGCAGAATCACATCTAACTGGTTGTTGAACATTAGTACATCTTGGCTGTGCATTTAACTTGGTATATATAACAGCCATGACATTTATTAATTACTTTACATATATATATACACACATAGCTTTAACAATTATAATTTTTTTTATCTTAAAAAAAAAATAGCTACTAGAAGTGACAACAGAATTCCCCTTATAAAAATTTATAAAATATTTTTTCATCAAAAAAATCACTTTTAAACATTAAAATCTAATGTTTTATATGTTGACGCAATTTTAAGCAATTATACGCCCCAGCAGGGTTAAATGAAAGAGGGTTTCAATTTATCTAATGCTGAAAGCCTAACATGTGAGAATAAATTGTAGCACATCAATTCTTGTTGTCCAAAAGTTTCTTATAATAATATTGAGCATTTCTGTTTTATAAGCAAGTATGTAAGAATATTCTAAAGTTTTGAAATAAAATCAATTGATGCTTTGTGACAAGACTTTTTTCCTTCAATAATGAATGGCTTTTTGGGAGACACATATGGCATATTAGACTACTATATCAATCCAGTAAAAGAAACAAAGAATCTTTTCTAGATAAAATAAACAGCCATATATTTTTTTTTATAAAATTTAGGAGAAATTTGCTGACTTCAACAAACAACAAAGATAAAAGAATTTGTAAAATTATATCCATATACACACGTTCTTGCACGTATATGTGTAAATTTAAGATGTTTGTTTTTTGCACATTTATAGCTCTGTATAATTAAAACCATTCTGTCAACAAATAAAACAGTTTTCTATGTTAATTTAAAAAAACATTTTTATGACAATCAATTATGATGAGAAGAAAAAAATAATTATTATGAGAAGTAATAAATATTACATTTTGTCAAAACCCAACCCCATTTTTTTTAAAATAGAAAATATGATTATAATTGCTTTTTTGTAAGATATAAATACATATATTATATAATCTCGTTAAAATTGACTATTATAGAGGAACCCAGCGTGGTTTGACGTATTGAATATTAAAGTCTATAAGCAAACTTCTTTCTCAAACTTCTTATGGACTTCTTGTAAAAGAGTCATTCATTTATTTTGTTTTTACTAATTAGATTAATTATGACTACTTTTTAATATAGTAAATTTGAATAAAAATAAGTAACATTATATTATTGAAAAACTTGCCAAAAAAAAAACAGCGCAAATTATATATTTTTATAGATAACTGACTTATTATTAAAAATTATATTTTTGGACCTTGTTTTTAATTCAATGTAATCTTTATTTTAATCATTAATGATTTCTTTAAAACTATGCAACAAAATTTATTTTAATGATAATAATGTTTTTATCGCATTATAGATAATAAATAATCAAACGGTTTGTTTAGAAACTTCAGCTCTTAAAAGTCCATCCTTCTTACCACTATGCTAAAATGATAGCTAACGTTTGCAGATGGTCTAATAATTTTAATGAAGATGTAAATAATTTTTACGACTTATGTAATGCTAAGAACATATTGTAAAAAAAACTAGCTATTATTTATAAACTCATTCAAATGATTTCTTGGGAATCTAGCTTGCGAATTATCTTAGCAATGTATTTAGCCCTGTTCGTTCTGTGAATAACTTTACAGATGAATGCAAATTCAATAATTGAAATGATCTGCCAAAATGTCTGCATAAACAGCTTTTCTCATAACTAAATCTTTTAATATATTAATGGGTAATTAGTCATATTTGTATTCAAGAATCACTTCATGTGCTATGTCTTTGTCTTTTAGGATAATAATAAAAGGATAATTATGGTTGCATACCTACAATTTAAATAAAAAGTTCTAAGATACAGATATAAGGTAAACATTTTACAAATCTAAAATTATGTTTATAATGTGCATTTATCATTCAAACTTATAATAATTTTTTTAAAGCATATTAAAAAAAAACTATAGATAACTTATACTTGCCCATAGTCAAGCGTTGGTGGCTGAGTGGTCGGCACAGCTGCCTTACAAGCAGTTGTCCTGGGTTTGTGGGTTCGCTTTCCGACCGATGCTTTGACACGTGAACAAAAAAAAAAAGAGAAAAAAAAATCTAAATTTATACATATCAAAATAAAATTATTTAGTAAATCTCTACTCTGATTATTTATAAATGAATAATATAGTTATTCATGATTTAATAATGACTTATTTATTATAACATTCGCTAAAATAAAAACTTTGTGCGTTATTTCATAATTTGTTATATGAAAAATCTTAGTCACAAAAGTTGATCTATATATCAGTTCTCTGTTCCTCACTCTAATTTATTTACAAGCTTATGAATAGTCGATTTAAAATGAATAAATATTTATTATAAATTATGTTTTATTTATTCTAGTATTCATAATTTTGGAATATTCCACATGGACTAAAAATTAAATGTGAAAGTGTAACAGTAAAAGTGATTTGAATAGCAAAAATACATAATGAAGTAGGTAATTATATATTTATTTATAAGTTAATAAATAATCAAACATATATTTTCATGTGGCAGGTAAGAAGTAACACATTAAAAATAATTTAATGGTTCACAGTAAAATATCTGAAATATATCATTAATTTATTATTTATTTTTCAAAATAAAATTTTCATTGCTATGAAGAAAATATAGTTATTAGTTATTATGATGACTTAATTATTATCATTAGTTTACATGCACATAATTCATTCATATTTATGTTTATTCATCAATGAATAAAAAAGTTATGATTTAAGTCTTTTAAATCCAGACAACTATAGGATAACTTATAGCAGCCACACGTGAAAAAAATATGCATTAAATATTATCATGTATGCAGTAGTGTTCTTAAGTTCAGTCAACTGGGCATATGCCCAGGGCCATGAGGGCTAGTGGGGCCCTGCACCAAGCTATCTTATTATAATTAACAATAGACTGACTGACATTTGATGCAATTTCTTATATGTAAAGCAAAAGCTTACTTTTGAAAGGAACACATCAAATTTCCGAAGTCTCACTTTTTTATTTACTATGACCCCCACTTCGTATTTGTGCCCAGGGCCTCAAAATCCAAAGGCAGTGCTGCATTTATGTTTAATTTAAATATACTAAAAAGTTAATTTATTTAGGAATATCTTTGTCATAAAATAATAACGCAGTATTTTTTTTGTTTTAGTATTAATATTAAAAATGTTATGAAATCATTTAGTAACTGTGTATTTTAATTCATAAATAGTTTCCTAGGTTGTTTTGTTATTGAAATAATATTACTAAAAAATAAAAGAGTAGTGATTGAAAAATTACTATATTTTCAAAATTACTAATAAATACTGATTCGCACTTAATAAATAATAAAATCATTAATTAAAATTTTATCCTTTTTTATTTAGTCATTTTCATCTTTTTAATAAAAACATTCGTTTATTTTTAAAATAATAATCTAAAATAACTATGCTTTTAGCAGAATTTAAAAATTGAAATAAGAGAATTTGTTCTACTAACCTAGCGGTTAGCATAGCTGCCTTGACTCGGGTTCGCTTCCCGGTCAACGCTTTGACATATAAAAAAAATATATATTTATAGCAGAAATGACTATTGTCATTAAAATAATATCAATAAAATTAGTTATTTGTTAATACCAAGTAATATGTGTGTTATGTTCTCTGTCTAAATGCATTTAGAAATAACTAACAATAAAAAAGATATTGGCACTTATTCGGACATATGATATAAGCAAACAAATTGCAGATTGATTGTAATACTTTATTTTTTAAAAAATTACTGACTATGATAATTTTATTTGTTTGTCGAATTAGTTTTTAGTTTTTTATCTGAAAATTAGTTTTAATCTTTAAATGATTAAAGAAGTAAATTTCAAATGAAAGAAAATGAACCTGCTTATAGGTGTACTGCTACATCATAATAAAATGTTTATTTTTGCTTAACAATATATTAGAAAAACAATTGTATAGTGATCTTTTATCAAAAGCATGGCATATACCAAAATAAAACATCACATGATTTATTTAGCTTATATGTAACAGCAGTAATTCTCTTTACATTATTCTAAAAATATCTATGCAATCATGATAAATAAAAGATATATATTATGCTCCACAACATTATTATAATACTGGATTAAGACTGTTAGATTATAGTTTAAAAAAGAAATTTATAATAAATAAATTAGATCTATGGTCAAGAATTGGTGGTCAAGAAGTCAGTGACAGCCGCTTTACAAGCAGTTGTCCCAGATTAGCAGGTTTGCTTCCCAGCTGATATGATACATTAGGGGGGAAAAATTAAAATTAAATGACTGAAGCAATATATTGTTATAGTTTATATTCCAACCACAATGAGTAAACCGATGGTATATAGTTTACAATGTTGTGCATTGTGAAAACATTTAGCATCATCAAGAATATAGATGTCCAAAAAATGCATCACAATAAATATTGGTATTTAAAGAGATCATGCCCATTACTATCAAAGGAATGTAATTATGATCTTTGCAAAAAATATTTTTTCATATTCAAGTAGTATTATTCAGTTTTTTTAATTGGTAGATAACTGCAAAGAAGATTGATTGTGGTCACTCTAGATCTTTTTTGATGAACTGAAGTTACATATGAAGCTGAAAAACAATATTGCAATCACATTAAGTTCATCAATAGCATTCTCTTATATGCTTACAATAATATTTTAAACAGACAAAAAAAGTATTTTGATTATTGTTTGAATAATGGTTCAACAATTAAGATGGCAATTTTTAATGATAAACATCATATGACCACCACCTCTTATGCGTGTGTATAACTGTTGTTAAACAGGCAAAACTCACTATATATATTGCCACACACAGCAAGCTAGAGTAATCAATGGATTCCAGAAGGCTTGTGCATAAAATCCCTATCTAGTACCCACTCACCCAATATCCCCAGACTAGTTTCTGGCATATGACCTTTGTCAGTGAGGAGCCTTGGTTGCTGGAGGGTTGCATTAAATCCTAAGATCTAGGTGCAGTGCTCTTAGATCCAAGGTTCCTCACTGATGAAGGTCATAAGCCAGAAACTAGTCTGGTGATATTGGATGAGATGGGGATTTTATGCACAAGCCTTCTGGCATCCATTGATTACTCTAGCTTGCAGTGCGTGGCAATATATTATAATGGGACGATCCTTTTCAGGACTTGAGAAAGTAGCATCTAACTATATTTGGACTTTGGGTCTTCTTATAGAATGCCATGGATGATGTGATTTAAAATATAATCCAATCCACTCCCCTATTAACAACCTCGTTACTCTCGGAATTCGAGCTCAGAGTAGAAATTTGCAATCGACTCTCTTCAGGCATTTCCACAAATATCCCATAGTAATGATAAAATTAGTATAAGCTATATATAACTTTCTTATAAATTTTAAATTACTAAGTTGATTCAATATATATATATGCGTGAGTATGTATATTTATAATTATTGGTTTTATAAAACGACTAAATAAAATAAACAAACGAGACTTGTTTAATTTTGAAATCAAGTTTAACACATTTTAATCAGTAATAAAAACAAAAATATTAACACATAAAAATATTAAAATTTAGAATTATAATCTGTCCTTATATATACAATAATAAAATATTTACAATTCAGAAAAAAACATAATGTAATTATTTACATATATATATAATTTAAAATCATGTGTATAATAAATAATACACATGATGCTTTATAAATCTATGTATTGTGTCATTAAAATGATTCAGTGTGTGTTATATATCTATATACAATAACATCCATTCACACTAGATCAATAATAGAATGTATCCTGATATTAGTTATGTATGTTTAAAAAGAAATTATGTTAATTGTCAGGTAAGATTCAATTTGGAATATCATAAAACTTACTTCCAAATTGAAATAATTTAAAAAACTTTTACCTTTGTCAGCCGTCATTTTAATCAGAGTATATATCAAAATATCAACATCTAAATTTTATTAAATAAATAAAAAAAATAAAATGTTCATCTTATCAGTTCTCCATTTTAATATACGAAGTAATTTTTCTAAGTAAATATAATTATCCACAAAGGAAATAAAGTTTAAGGGTTATTAAAATACACAATAGAGTAATCCAAGATGAGAAAGAATAACGGTTTTATATCCCGCCTTAGATGAAATAAAATGATGATTATTGAAACATAAAGTTCATTGATCATTCTTCGAAGAGGCAATCCAGATATTCATTCTTTAAATATTTGCATAGTAAAATATTTAACATCTTCTTCAATATAACACTCCAATATTAAGGCAGCTTTTTAAATGAGAATTACAACGATTATATTTTAGTCATTGATTAAGTAGGAATAAATTTACATGTTCAGGTTTAAAACATCAGCAGAAATCCTTGGCATAAATTGTCTAACCAAAGAACATCTTTATAAATTTTCGTCTTCTTAAATATATATTTTGTAAACTCATTTCGAAGACGTTGATATCTTTTATAATCTTGTTAATTTTACTGATTATTTTTTTATAGTTCTTTATACTATTAAAAGGCAGTAAATTAATTACTTGAAGAAGCTTTTAAAATATTGAATCTTCTTTTTTTTTCTTAAATGTGTTCTAAATTCGAACACATTTAAATTTACAGACATAGTTCTTGCCTTGATAACTAAATAGAAGATTATTGTTATAACAATATTAGTTCATTTTTATACTGGATTAATTTCAGAAAGGATATTACATAATCATGCTCATGCTCTATTGTTTAAAATATACAATTTGTAATGAACCCCAAACGTTTATTTCCTTCATTTCAACTGATAAAAATGCAATGTTGACTTAAGGCCTTGTCAAATGTCAAGTTTTGGTTAATAAAAAATACTATTAGTTGGAAACATTTATTTATGTGTGTGTATAAACAAATTAGAATTATTCATTTTTAGAATTATTCTTTTAATACTAACTAATTTATGTATATAGCTGATACATGAAAAGCTTAAGATAAGTGTAAGTTATTTATATCTGTTGATATGATATAGGCACAGTTAAATTCACAAAGAAACACAAATTGTTTTAGGTGAGGCTCATATGGTACTCTCACATTACCCCCTCCCCCTTAAAAAGTTCAAATTTTATATTTACCATTAAAATTTAGACACTTAATGTGTGTCAATGTATGCATTACATATAAAGTTGTGGAGCTTGTTTTTCTTTCTTGCTTTTATCAACCCTTATTATTTACTTTATTTTCTAACCCTTTTCTTTTTCTCTATACTAAACATCATTCAATTTAACCAGAAGGATAAGGAGGTTTATATATATAGGGTTCTTCTTTTTCTTCCCTTTTCTATTTATTTTCCTTTGATGGATTTATTGTCATGTGCATCTTTTATAGATGTCACATATATTTGTTTGGTAGTTTCCATCCTGCTTTTCTTTAAGACTTACGGACTCTTTTGAGAACTATCCAAAACATAAGAACGTCCATCATTCAGCATGGATTAACTCTTAAAGCAGTTTTAGTTTTCAGGTATCCTAAGAATTAAATTTAATTTCTTAACATACCCTCATCAAAGAAAATTCGTCTTTTTTGACTTATATACATCTTTATACATATATATACCTATATACTTTTAAATAAAAACTTTTTCCCCCCTTACCTATTCGAAATGATCTTTTCTTTCAATATTTTACTTTATACATAAGTAAAATGTGGCAAACATTATTAATTTGTTTGACCAAAATAGGGTTTTAAAGCTCTAGCATTGTAAGTTCCTTTAATGGCTCCCTTTATATTTATCCAGAATGCATTGGGACCTGTTTGCTTTATGATAGTATAAGATCCCTCATACTGATGATAAATCTTTTGGTATCTGCTCTGTTGGGGTATACTAATTTGAGGAGTTTTTATAAAAACTTGATCCCCAATTTTGAATTTGTGTGAAATTGTCTTTACATTTTTATTTCTTTGACTGGCCTCTTTTTTTTTTTTTACAAGTTGTTTATAAGCTTTTACTCTATCTTTTTATACATCTATATATATACATCCAGAAAGTGCATGTACATTGGCTTAATGCTGATTGTTATTACAATATATATCCATATCAAAATATATAATAATGGAGTTGCATTTTATAAGTAGTGTCAACGTCAGATTGCATTATTGTGTTGCTTAATTGATCTACCATTATTACTCAGTTAACTAACCATGACTTGTACTCTAATCAACCTGTGTATATATTTTTTTTATACTTTGGTTAACTTGATACATTTCTTTTTATTAATATCAACTTCACTTATTTATATACATATATACATTTATTCTCCTAAAAGAATAGCCTAATGGATTTTATCATTACCAAAAGTCCATTATCACATCCCAACATCGTAATCTATGAAGTCCTTCCTTATATGTGTGCTTTACTTTTTAAGCACATCCATTAACATGTTCAATGAATGTGAAGGGACCTTCATAAGTATTACACAACCTATGGAATTGTGAACCTTTCTGTCTCTTAGATAGTATTATAAATATTTTTATTATTGTCTGAAGACTTTTTATAATTTGTTTATCTTCAGGATTATGGTGATGCTTCATACACCATAATTTACACTTAAGACAATTAAATCTATTGCCTTCATTCATATCTTCTATATTAAACCTTCTATTAAGACAACCTTCTTTTCCATTAAATATTATCATTGATAATGATATTATCAGATGGTTGTCATACAATTCATCAACACTTTGTTGATGAAATATTTTACTTTTGTTTTGGGAGTAAACACAAATATGATGGGATGACTCAAAATACATTTCACTGTTGTATTCGTCTATTATATCTTTAGATTCTGGAGTCATCTCAAGTTCCATGAGTTCATGATTTAACTTGTTATTAATACAAGAAATCTGAAGTCTTAATTTATCTAGACATTCAGTATTATCAGTTGACTGTGTTTCTTTCAAGTCCTGAGACTCAGAATTTAATTTATATTTCACATGATCCATATCCTCTTCTCTTTCTAAGATCTTTGGATCAGGTTCAAGCACTTTATTAATGCTGCAATGATCTTCTCCTTTATTGCTCTGCTGTATGATAAAATGATAGTCATGACAGTTTTCTTCTGAAACATTCATTTGAACTAAGAGTGATTTGTTATGTATGCTGTCATTATATTTACAGACCTCATGCTCAGTGTAAGTTTTGGATTCTTGGCATTTGATTGCCATTGATATTGTTGATGCTTTTATGTCATGAAGTCTTTCTACTTCATTGGTGGTTTTTTTTTTTCAATAACAACTTTGATTTCTACTTGCATCCTTTCCCTAACAACATCAATATCTTTCTTTAACTCTTCTTTTATAGAAATTATGTCTTCTTTTAATTTCCCTTCCATATTATCCATATCAACTTTAGTTCCCATATTATCATTCATTCTAGCCATTTCTCCCTTCATATCAGCATTCATTTTATTTATATCATCATTTATATTATCCATATCAGCTTTTATATTATTCATATCAGCTTTTATATTATTTATATCAACTTTGGTTGCCATATCAGCTTTTATATTATTCATATCAGCTTTTATATTATTTATATCAGCTTTGGTTGCCATATTATTCATATCAGCTTTTATATTATTTATATCAGCTTTCATTTCCATCATCATTCGGACCAATTGAGCCATATAATTATCACTTCCTTGAGGTAGTACTATTATAGCTTCAGTTACCTTTTGTGTTTGGGGTAATATTTGATCTGTCATGTGAACTTGTGAAGGATGTTCAACTTCTTCTACAGACCCCTCAGACATTAGGACTTGTAAAGACCCTTGTTCAACACTAATTGAAGTAATTTCTATTTCACTATCTTTATTACTTAAAGATTCTTCAAAACTTTTTACTTCGATTATTATTAGCTTTTTCCCACTTCTAGTTATCATTAACGAAAAAAAATTTAAAGTTATATATATATAAACTACTTTCTTTTCAAGGTTATACTTTAATATATGCCATAAGATTTCATGCTGTGCTTATGCCCTTACATGTAATTCTATTTTTACTACTTTTATAAGATGTTATTATAATATATATTTTAATGCCCAAATTATAATTGTATTTATTTATTTATTTTAAAGTGACTGATTTATCTGTTTATTATGGTTTATTTTATTGCAAGGTCTCTATTATTTATTATTCAGTGTTTTTACCAATTCACAACATACTCATATATTTTTTTTTTTTTAAACTATGGATTTAACTAATGGAAAACTACTGTTTCATGCCTTAAGTATGGACGCCATGTATAATGGGATGATCCTTTTCAGGACTTGAGGAAGTCACATCTAACTATATTCAGACTTTGGGTCTTCTTATAGAATGCCATGGATGATGTGATTTAAAATATAATCCAATCCACTCCCCTATTAACAACCTCGTTACTCTCGGAATTCGAGCTCAGAGTAGAAACTTGCAATCAACTCTCTTCAGACATTTCCACAAATATCCCATAGTAATGATAAAATTAGTATAAGCTATATATAACTTTCTTATAAATTTTAAATTACTAAGTTGATTCAATATATATATATATATGCGTGAGTATGTATATTTATAATTATTGGTTTTATAAAACGACTAAATAAAATAAACAAACGAGACCTGTTTAATTTTGAAATCAAGTTTAACACATTTTAATCAGTAATAAAAACAAAAATATTATCACATAAAAATATTAAAATTTAGAATTATAATCTGTGCTTATATATACAATAATAAAATATTTACCATTCAGAAAAAACAATGTAATTATTTACATATATATAATTTTAAATCATGTGTATAATAAATAATACACATGATGCATTATAAATCTACGTATTGTGTCATTAAAATGATTCAGTGTGTGTTATATATCTATATACAATAACATCCATTCACACTAGATTAATAATAGAATGTATCCTGATATTAGTTATGTATGTTTAAAAAGAAATTATGTTAATTGTCAGGTAAGATTCAATTTGGAATATCATAAAACTTATTTCCAAATTGAAATAATTTAAAAAACTTTTACCTTTGTCAGACGTCATTTTCATCAGAGTATATATCAAAATATCAACATCTAAATTTTATTAAATAAATAAAATAAATAAAATGTTCATCTTATCAGTTCTCCATTTTAATATATGAAGTAATTTTTCTAAGTAAATATAATTATCCACAAAGGAAATAAAGTTTAAGGGTTATTAAAATACACAATGAAGTAATCCAAGACGAGAAAGAATAACGGTTTTATATCCCTCCTTAGATGAAATAAAATGATGATGAATGTTGAAACATAAAGTTCATTGATCATCCTTCGAAGAGGCAATCCAGATATTCATTCTTTAAATATTTGCGTAGTAAAATATTTAACATCTTCTTCAATATAACACTCCAATATTAAGGCAGCTTTTTAAATGAGAATTACGATGATTATATTTTAGGCATTGATTAAGTAGGAATAAATTTGCATGTTCAGGTTTAAAACATCAGCAGAAATCCTTGGCATAAATTGTCTAGCCAAAGAACATCTTTATAAATTTTCGTCTTCTTAAATATATATTTTGTAAACTCATTTCGAAGACATTGATAACTTTTATAACCTTGTTAATTTCACTGATTATTTTTTTATAGTTCTTTATACTATTAAAAGGCAGTATTACTTGAAGCAGGTTTTAAAATATTGAATCTTCTTTTTTTTTCTTAAATGAGTTTTAAATTCGAACACATTTAAATTTACAGACGTAGTTCTTGCCTTGATAGCTAAATAGAAGATTATTGTTATAACAATATTAGTTCGTTTTTATACTGGATTAATTTCAGCAAGGATATCACATAATCATGCTCATGCTCTATTGTTTAAAATATACAATTTGTAATGAACCCCAAATGTTTATTTCCTTTGTTTCAACTGATAAAAATGCAATGTTGACGTAAGGCTTTGTCAAATGTCAAGTTTTGGTTAATAAAAAATACTGTTAGTTGGAAACATTTATTTATGTGTGTGTATAAACAAATTAGAATTATTCATTTTTAGAATTATTCTTTTAATACTAACTAATTTATGTATATAGCTGATACATGAAAAGCTTAAGATAGGTGTAAGTTATTTATATCTGTTGATTCGATATAGGCACAGTTAAATTCACAAAGAAACACAAATTGTTTTAGGTGAAGCTGATATGGTACTCTCACAATATATAATGAGTTTTGCCTGTTTTAATTTTTAATGGTATATCCATATTATCTACTTATTCAAATTTTCATAAAAATATCCAGTTTAGTAAAGTTGTAGTTCTGTAATTTTAAAAATGGAAAGTCAGTATTCCTAATGAAATGCCTAGAAAAATATTGGAATTCTTTAGCAGCATATGGATCCATGAAGTTACATCACTTGATATTAAAATACTTCTATTGTTCCAATTTTTAAAAATAAAGGGAATAAACAAGACAGCAGTAATTAGTTGTGGATTATCTTTATTATCCATTATAAGATACTTTTAATGATTTTATTGAATAGAATAGGTTTCTTCCATTTATAAATTAATATTTTCCATAGATGCATAATGGCTTTAGAGAATCAACAAACACTATTAACACAGCTTTTATTACCAGGTAAGTACAAAAAATATAGCAGAAACAAAAGAATCATTTATATATTGATTTGATTAAGGATTTGGTTTATTTAATTAAATAGATTTAAAGTATTGTTTGAAATTAGTTGATTGCCATCAAAATTTATTTGGATTATACAGCTTTTATATAATGAAATGAGAGTGTTATTATCATTCATGGCAAATCTAAGCCATTTGAAATGAGATAGCATTTTTAATTTGAATTGATTAAAAGCAAAAACAAGACTTTATAATTCATGGTTTCTGGATTTGCAGTATGCTAATGATGATGCTATTTTTTTAGTTCAAGATTGTGATGTATAGAATATGTTCAATGTTTTGAATGTAACATTTAGACATTATTTTAATAATAAATGTTTAAAAATTCATCACATTATTCATCAGAAAGTGATGGAAGAAAATCCTCAGCAAAATTTAGTTTAGATAGTTATCAACTTGAGAATGCAAACCAATTCAAATACATTGGTAGTTGTATATGTAAAAGGGTAGACTTAGATTTTGAGGTACAACACAGAATTCAATGTTCTACTGCTTTTAAAAAGTTAAAAGATAAAGTATTTTATCATAGAAAATCTATGCAACTATGTTATTATACAGAGCTGTTATTTTTATTTTTTACATGTCAAAAGTGCTGATCAGGAAGTGAAAATGGGCCAGTTGCTTCGAAGGCAGCTATGCTGACCATTATGCCACCAATGCTTGACTAGAACTATTGTTTTACCTATTTTATTCAATGGAAATGAGATTTGGATATTCTATAGATGCCACATAAAAGCAAAATTAAACTTACATTTAAGAATGCTTCATTAAATTTCAAAAATAGAATGGTATCAACATGAAATAAATCTATGTTCTTCAACTCATTAAATGTGACACTTTAGAGTGCACTCTTGTTGAATCATATCTTCATTGGTTTTAACATATAAAGTAAATTAACTATAGAAGATTTCCTAAAAGAATATTTTATGATGAAGTTGAAGATGTTTTTATGAACCTTCTACATTATAAGCATTATCTCAAAGGCATTTAACAAAATGTGATAGTGAATGTTTTCATTGGAAAAATATTGCAGAAAACATTAAATATTTCAGAGCTATAACTAGACATGGAATTGAAGTATTTTATAAAGAAAGTTTTCTTCTGAAGAAATTAAGACATCATCGCAAAATATCAAACAAACAAAAAATGGTCCAGCCTATTCTTTATACAGAAATATTTGTAGTTCTCAGAGAAGTTTGGCATTGAAACTGCAATACTCATTTAAGAATGTTTGCTACATACGTTTTTATATATAGCAGAAACAAAATGTAAAAAAATAATGTAGTCATTAATATTAAATTGAGAGAGGACATTAATACATATATTTTAAGAATATGCAATTATTTATTTGCATTTCTTTAATTTACAATTAAAAATAATTTTATTTTTTTAAATAAAATGAATGTTGAAATGTCAGACATTCATTGCAATAAAATATGCTTTGTGAAATACTCCTTATCAATGAGTTCTTATTCTATAAACAAAATGAGCGTTTTATTATCAGCAGATAATGTCTTTCTTCTGATGAAATCAACTTTGGCTTATCTCTAGTCTCCTGTACTTGCTATTATTCAGTGAAGATTTTCATTTAGATACTTCAAACTTTGAATTTACTTAAAGAATGTAAGAACAATATATAATTCATTTTTTCTGCTCAATGGATATCTTTTATTTTGTCACTTAGAAAATATATTTTAGAATTTTATCAAATTTCATAAATCTTTTGGCCTTACATATAGAAAACATAAATTCCAAAAAAAACTATATGAAAAATACAGGGAATGTTCTTTCAATGTAAGCCAAAAAAACATTATAACAAGCCTGTGTTTCAGTTGTTACATTATAGAGATGTCTTCCCATCTTTGCATATGTATTAAATGGATTGTGTCCTGTGCATGTGGGGTTCAGATTGACCTTGGGTCAACATGGGTGTGACAATAATCTCAGCCTCAGGGTGGCCTTTGAGCATTCCATCATCAGATTTTCAATTGGATGGACGGTTGAAGAGTTGGAGTATGGAGTGGATTGAAGCCTGTCCTTTAAACTATGAGGATAGTCTATCTTAATATATATCTGAACACTTATACTATATATCTCTGTAAAGATGATAGTCTGGACCAACTGATGATTGCTGGTTTAGCATGAAATACGTATATTGGTGATTATTTATCTTTTCAGCATATATGTGTTTAGGTGTATCAGTGTTATTAGATAGAATGGAGAGAGGTGGGTGGTGTGAAAGTCTGTGCTCATATACCCTATATTACATATATATAGCCACAGGTATATAACAAGCCTGTGTTTCAGTTATTATTAATTAATATGTTTGCATACAGCACTCTAAGAGAAAAAATAAATGCTGCCATATTGTAAAATTCATTAAAATTGTGTAACTTTAATGTTTTTAATTGTTATTTATTTATGCTTTTTAATAGCATTTAATTGGAATAGAGTACATTATTTTTTGTATCGAATTACTGTTGACTTTCAATGTTGTTTGAATTGTTTTTGTATACAGAAAAAATGAACGTGACTAACACATTCCCATAAATTATAAAAAGTTCAAACAATGCTAAGATCTAATTTACAGTTAAAAATTTTAAGAATGTTAAAAGGGTTTGGAAGATAAAAATATATTGATAATATATTTTCTGATTTACAGATAAGATTTTCAGATTTTTCTAGATGTGTGTAATATATGTTATGGCAAGTGAAATAAAACATTATAAAAAAGTGTACGCCCATTCCTAAAAAAGTCATGCTTCATCATTTCTTCCATAAAGTGTCTCAGTAATGTTTGGCAGCTCATTTTTTCTTCAAGATTCCTGCAGTGTTATCTACAAATCAGTGAATAGTTATATAGAAAAATATTATAGCCATTCATCACAAAAATTTTAACCTACTAGCATGTTCAGATCATAAGTTATGGTATGAAATGTGGTAGTGTGTTTTGTGCCTGAACCAATACTGTAACATTAAATTTTAAATTGAAAAAAACTGCTATTGAAACATTTGAATTTACTCACATTGTGTGTGATAATAAAGTTCTGGGTCTCAACATTCAAGATGATTAAAAGAGCATTGAAGTTAATCCATGAAGATGCAAAACATGCTGTCACATTTCATGTTGTAACTCATGATCCAGACATGCAAATACCTTAAAATTTTTATAATGTATAACTTACACTATATAAGTTTGAAGCACGTATACTGATCTAGAATTGTCACAGCAGTCAAGTTGGAGAAGAACCAATCACCTTTTAACTTATGTTTGACTATCTAGAAGTAGATAGGGTATAAACAATATAGGTTCTGGAAACATTATTATATTTGTATTAAAATCAGTAATTCATTTTTATTTAACGCCAGTCTAACTATTGCAATCCTGAATAATTAATTGATAGTAGAAGATAGCACCATATCAAATCCACAGACTCACTTCTGTCTAGAGGCCTCCATTAAGGTCATCAAAAGTAAAAAAAAAATACAATGAATTATTCCCAATGTAGTCATGTGATGTTTCTTTTATGTGTATATACATATATTTACAGGTTGTGCAACTTATTATAGTAATGAATATAATCGGAAATTGAACTTTGAAATTTTCTATAATAACTAATAAATGATTCATTAAATTGCGAACTGAGAATCTAATTCGGGCATAATAATAGCAAGCTAAAAAAATAAGTTTTTGAATAATGTGGAACTGTTTGGGGGGGGGGGGGCTGTACTCTGGCCAACGAGTAGACTTATAGGACTCATGGACTATTTCGGTACTTGAACCTAAAAAAAATCATATAATAAAAAAAATAACCATTTTTAAAAGAAAGTTAAATTTTAAAGCATCTAAATGACTTTTATATAAGGTGACGCTTGGTTATAATAATAACATGAAAATAATTTTTGAAAATTTAAAGAGATAAAATTGCTGCTAAAGAAAAATTATAGCAAACAGAACAATTTTACCTTATTAGTAAAATGTAATTTACTTTAGTTTTCAATTTGCAATTAAAAAATAATAAAATAGAACAAGATGAGAAAAAAACCTTAGAGCAATGCTAATCAAAACAAAGTAATTTTGTGATTAATAATTGGATTTCTAAATTAATAATTTTAAATTTGCTTACTAAATAATCTCGTAAAAGAAATGAAATTTGTCAGAAACTTTAATCG
This sequence comes from Epiperipatus broadwayi, assembly GCA_028023455.1. Taxonomy (NCBI): domain Eukaryota; kingdom Metazoa; phylum Onychophora; class Udeonychophora; order Euonychophora; family Peripatidae; genus Epiperipatus; species Epiperipatus broadwayi. The sequence goes on along the minus strand of JAQFVV010013078.1, from coordinate 229,520 downwards.
GGTTAAATATATATATGAATCAATACAGATATAATTTTAAATTATCAATGTTGAAGCATTAACTAAACGGAGAGAAAAAAATAATAATAATAAAATAGAAAATAACTTTAAAAAGTTGTAAAAAGTACATTTCATATTCCAATAGCCAATCGTTCACTTTAGGATTAATTGTCCTATTAAATGACCTGGCTATATATCATACCAATAATCATAGACATATTTTTTAGTACTGAATGCTCAATATTGTCCTATACCATTGATTTGAAAATAAATTAATTTTATTTAATATAATATACTTGTATTTAAATATTTAATTTCCATTTACTTAATTAAAATTTGCATATTAATACATATTGTAAAATATTATGAGAATTAATTACACTGAAACTAACTTTAATGTATTATAATGACTACTAATTTATAATTCAACTATCTAATAACAAAGGATAATATTGCTTATTAAAATAGATTTATTTACGTACTTAAAAATATGTACATAAATTTTGAATTTTACAATTATTAATTAAAAACATCAATTGCTAAGAATAGTACAAAATACAAATAACTACTGACAAATATGATGCGAAATGTTTTCAAAAATTTTAACTCAACTCCAGAGTGAAGCATGCACTTTTTAATATTAATCCAACATTTTTCCATAATTTGATCCTAATGAGCATAATGGAGAAAAATACCAATTGGCACTATTTACTTGTACCTAAAGTATTAGTGTATTCAGCCAACAGTTCTGAAGTTTAGATGAGGCTAGAACTACTTCAAAGATAGTCTTCAGCCTCAAAAACAATGTCTTATGTGTGATCTTTAATAAGTTTATATACAAATTACATATCCTTATTAGTTCAACTTATAGTATTAAACTATAATCAGAAGTGTGTTGATGTGAACTAACGGTTACAATATTGTAAGAATATTTGCTGCATAATAGTATTATTAGGTTCCATTTTAGTAATATACTAAATGTCATAGCAATGATTTTGCTGTTCATGATATTAATTAATCATGTTTACATCACTAATTGACGAATTAATTTTTAGATACTGCAATCTGATACATTTATATAGGTTTTTCAACCAATATCTATTTGTCAATCATACAATTTTTGATACATTTTTATTTTCCTCTTAATCATAAGTACTTTAAAATTTTATCAATACTATTTAAATGTGATAATATTTGATATAAATCAGATAGATCTGGAAATAAAAATAATTGAAGTCCAAAATAATTTGTATCTGAAATTACAAATAATGCATTTGAAAATACACTAAATATAAATTTCCAATTGTGAAAAAAATTACATATAAAATATTGTCTTGTTTACTTTATATATTTAATAGGACCAGTATTTATAAATATAAATATTAATACATTGTACAGGCTTAAACCTGCATTTATATATATAATATATGCAGGGTTTGAACTCAGACTTTTACATGAGCCACTACTATCAGTGTCATCTCGTATTGCTGATCAGGTGGATCAGCAATATGAGATGGCACTGAGGGTGGTGGGTCATGTGAAAGTCTGAGTTCAAACCCTAAATATAAATATTATAAAATCAGAAGTTCTTTAACCAGTGAAAACTTTGTTCAATAATTATGATTTGTCCATCTTGTAATCCTGATTTTTAGAATGTTTCTAAGTCAGCACAATATCAAAAATCTCTATAATAATTTTTAATTTTGTTTCTAGTTCATTTTATACTTCATATTTATGTAATGATTGATATTACAGGATTAAGATAAATGAGGTGGGAAAGAGGTGAGAAAATAAGTAGTGAAGATATTATTTTCTAAGACAATAAAGCCAATTACTCAAGGCTTTAATAGGTTTATAAATACAGATGATAACAATCAACCCTTAAGCTATAAACAATCTCAACCAGTAGTTAAGGCAACCTTTATTGTTAAAGGATTATTGTCTTGACTACAGGTTGAGATTGTTGATATATTGTTATCATCTACATTTATAAACCTATTAAATCCTTGAATATTTGTCTTTATTGTCTTAGTAAATATATACTTTATATGAAATTTGGAAGTTATACATGATTATTTATTAGTTTGCTTTCAAAATATGGAAGTTATAATTGACTATTTGTTAGTCTGCTTTCAGAACAGGTTATATTTTTCTCATTAATAAGGTTTGTTTAAACTTCTTTGCATTGTTAATCTCACATTTCTTAGCCAAGTTGCAATTTTAGTATCTATATAAACATATCAGTCTATATATACCACCTTTATTGTTAAAGAAGGTTGCCTTGATTGCAAGTTGAGTTTGTTGGTAATTTAAGAGTTGATTGTTATTATTAGATATTATTTTTATTCAGGTGGTGGTAAACCAATTAATGGAGTTGGCATTGCTGTGAGAAAGGAAATTTTGAATAGTGTGGCAAAGGTAGATTGTATTGATAACAGGTTGAATGATGAGAATAACTTCAAGTCCTAAGAATTTGGTAATTGTACAAATTTATAGGCCAACTACTAGTCTTGCATTGGTGGTCGAGCGGTCAGCGCGACTGCCTTGCACTTGCAGGCAGTTGCCCGGTTGCAGGTTCATGTCCTGGCCGATGCTATGACACTTAAAAAAAAAATTATACAATTGCATTAGATCACCTGACATATATTTTGTCTTGCATTGGTGGTCAAGAGGTCAGCACAACTGCCTTGCACTTGCTAAGCAGTTGCCCGGGTTGCAGGTTCATGTTCCGGCCGATGCTATGACACTTTAAAAAAAAAAACTACTAGTCATGACATTATTGAAATTCATAAAAAATATAAAGATAGAGGAAAATATCCATTATGAGGGGGGAAATGCATGCACATTGCTATTAGGGGATTTGAATGCTGTTATGGGGAAAGATAAAAAAAAAATTGTTGGAAATTATAGCATTGTTAAAAAAATAAAGAGATAGATTGTTTGGACAATTTTGTAAGAAGAATGGGTTTGTGATTGCAGACACTTGCTTTAAAAACCATATAAGAAGATGGCATACATGGAAAATTCTAAGTGATAGAGAATCTTATCAAATTGATTATATATTGATTCAAGGTAGATACAATAATGCTGTTAAGGATTTGCATGTTTTTCCTGGAGCTGATATAAACTCTGATCATAATTTGTTTATGACTAAATTATTGTTGAATATAAAAAAAATAAAAAGAGTGAAAAAAAAATGTAAGATTAAACATAGATAAATTGAGAGAATTGGAAAAAGGAAAAATTGGGTTAATATATGAAAGTGCAATAAAAATAATTAATAAAGATGAGGAATATATTAATAGTTCTGATAATTATTGGTATAGGATTAAAGAGTGAGTATTGAAAACAGCAAAAAATGAAATATGCACTAGCTGGTTAAAAAAAGTTAAATTACCTTGCATAATGGAAAGTATGTTGGAAAAGATGGAAGTACAAAAAAAATGGAAAATGTCAATACTGAGGAAAGGACAATTTCATATAAAAATTAATAATGAGATAAAAGAGAAACAGATTTAGCAAAAGAAAAATAGTTGGAACAAGAATGTAGACAGATAGAAATCCTTCAACAGATGAAAAGATGTTGTGGTTAAGAATGGAAAGAGATTAACTGATAGCAATGATATATTAAAAAGATGGAAAGAATACCTTCAGCATCTATTTAGAAGAGAAAATATTTCAGTTTAATTATGTACTTGAAAATAAAGAAGATATTGAAGTAGATGATAAAGGCATTATAGACATATTGCCAGATGAAGTAATAAAGTCAACTGCACAAATGAAGGATGGTAAAGCTGTTGGATTTGATGCAATACCTATAGAATTTTTGAATGAAATGGGAGAATTTACTATGAAGTAAATAGTTGGACTTTGCAATTTGATATATAATAGTGGAGTTTGGTGTGAAGATTTTTATTGACTATAATGATTCCAATTGCTAAAAAGAAGAAAACTATTAAATGTGAAGAGTGCAGGACATTAAGTTTGTTATCTCAAGCTGTTCAAGTTTTTTAAGGACTTTAACTCAAGTAATTTATGGTAAGGTAGAGTAATATATTGGAGAAGGAAAGTTTGGTTTTCAGAGAGAGAAAAGTAACAAGAGATGCTATTGATTTTGTTTGAACAATTGCAGAGAGATATATTGGAAAAGATAAAGAAAATGGTATATATTTTGTGGATTTGAAAAAAAAAAACATTTCATAGAGTAATCTGGAATAAACTTAGGACCTTCTTAAAAAATAAAAGAGTATTTTAAAAAGAGAGAAGATTGATTTGGTGTATGCATACTGGGCAAAGGATAAAGTTAGATTGGAAAATAATGAGACTGATGAAGAGAATATAGAAAGAGAAGTTAGGCAAGGATGTAGTATGTCTCCTGTTTTTTTAATATTTATTTAAAAGACAAGTGTAATACCAAATTTTGGAGGTAGAATAATAAAATGTATAAGATTTGCAGATGATATGGCTCTTATAGCTGAAGATGAAAAGTGTCTTCAGGATATGGTTGAATAAATTTTAGGAAAGATTTGTGGAATATTGAATAAGGGAGGACTGCAAAAAGATTGCAAATTATAATCCATGATAACATAGCTCAACAGATACAGTGATTTAGGTAGTTGGTTGAGTGAGGATGGAAGAAGTGAATATGAAGTTAAAAGAATAATAATATTGGCAAAACAGAAAATTATTAAGAGGAAAATATTATGTGGATCTTTGAAGAGGAAATTAATAAAAAGATTAACTAAATATTGTATGTGGAGTATACTGCTATATGGGTGTAAAACATGGACAATGAGTAATAAAATTAGGAACAGATTGGAAGCCTTTGAGATAAAAGCATGAAGAAAAATAGAAAAAATAAGTTAGATAAATAAAATAACAAATGAAGTTTTGAAAAGAGTAAATAGATTGATTGAGGAAATTAGAAAGGGAAAGAGAAACTGAATTGATCATATATTAAAAAGATAGTATGGTGAATGGAAGCAAGATGGAAAAATTAAAAAGATTGACATTGTTAGATGATATAAGAGAAGGAAAGAATTACAGAGCTGGGTAATAAAGAGAATGAAGTGGAAGAATGGGTAAGTTGATGATGTGTCTATTCTCTGGATCTGTCCATGGGACAAAATACTATCAATTGTTTTATGATTTTAATAGTGATGAAATCATAATCTAACATTGCATTTTTTTTCAGCATATAAGCATATTGTGAAATTACTCAATTGAAAGTGACAGCCTATGTATACACCAAGATTTAGAAATCTCAAATAACTTTAATTGACAAATAATAATTACTTGAAAAAACGCTATGTTAGAACAAATTTTTAATTGTTTCTAAAAACAGAGTAATACTTGTAGCTAAAACATTTTTCTTAATTCAGAATAAATTAATTTTGTCTAATAAATTGGTCACTATTAGTTATAGAAATTTATTAAAGGATGTGTCTATTTTAGATGATAATTTTATAACTGTAATGCAATAAACTTCAACTGGACCAAATAGATTTCTCTTTGTTGTCCAAATAAAACATAATATCGTTTTGATGAAGTAAAGTTTCTTTTGAGTTTTTTTAAAAAAAATATTTAAAAAATTACATCTCAAATATAATAAAATTAATATTTGATTCAAAAAGCCATTCCTATTTTAATAAAAAAAATAGTTCTAAAGAACAAATAAACAAAAATTTAATCTAATTTGATATTAAAACACATACAATAAAATCTCTTTCTTTAATCTAACAGATTAATTAGCATCTAGGCAAAAATAGCAGAATTTATTGCAGATCTAGTAAAGCAATCTCATCTTATTTAGTACTAATAATTTTTGTCAATCCTAATGATCCAAAATGTCTTTCTAATCAAGGTCCTATTTGAATAAGTAGTAGAATTTTGCTTGATTAAGAACATTTCTGACTGTATCTGTTCAGGATGTTTGTACAAAGACCATAGTCTCTGCAAACTTTCTTAAATAATCTGACATTAGAAGTTATGGTACATAACTTTAGATCAATATATTTATATTCATAGATAAAGAAAGCTACCAAGATTATAAAAAAACAAAAATAATTTTAATAATCAAATTGTTTGCATGAGGCATTAATATGTATAATAATCCAAAATATTTTTGTACTACTACAGATTTTGATCATAGTTCAAATAAATATAATATTTTAGTGTTTCAGACTAGTTGAGATTTTTCCCACAATTGGGTCACTAACCTAAATGTAGCCTTTTATTATGCAAAAAGTGGATATTAAAAAAAGCTAAACTGAATACATTTAGTTTAAGTAGGTTTAGTAAAAAATAAATGAATATGGTAACTTATGCACTATAATTTTCTATGCTGAGGTTTTTTTCTCTATTATATATATAAAGTTTCTAATGATAAGAAAATAATTTCTATTATATTCAATTATCACTATTATTATTAATACACCGTCAACATATTCAGAAGCACATAAAACATTTGCCAACAAAGGATAAAAGTGTTTAAAGTCGGGGCCCCCCCCCCCCCCCCAATCAAATTAGGACAATTTCACCAAGAGTCAGGCTGGTTTAACCTTAGAAAACTGCTGTATGGAGACTCATCGGAAAATCCATTCCATCCCTTTTCACAGCTATGCCACAAAATTTTGGGCTTACCAATGAGCTCTCTCATGCAGCAATGAGGAAATTAATACAAGACACTATCATGAATTCTGCAAGAAAATAATTGATTCACTTTCAAAGTTTATACATCATTATTTGCAAAAGCAGCCCACTCAACATGTTACTTTCCCCAGAATGCTACACAGCGCATAAATTCTCATCAAAATTTATCCAGAATATAAACCCTTGCTCTAGATTAATGTGGAAGGGAAAACGTTGCTATTAGCTTAAGAAGAGGCAGAACCAACAGACTAATGGCTTGTCACGCATTCACTTCAGCTTGTCTACAGAAACAAAAACCTCATTACAAGACTTAAGGGTTTTCTGATGACTCACCTTTCTATCTATCATCCTACAGATACTCCACCTCCAATTAATGATGGTTGGCTGACACAAGCTTAATTGACATTGCAAAATTCTCACACCTTTAACTCAAATAAAACCAATGAAACTTCATATGGGAGCCATCTCTTTTTTCAACAATTATCCCAGACATAGCTCTCACCTGTACAAACTTTGCCATATAAAGAAATATAAAAGATGAATCTAGAGCCAAAAATTGGACTTCTTCTAAAGCTAAACTCAAGCCTTCCAACAAGCCACTTTCTTGTGAGATAGGGTTTTACTTTGACCGTTTGCTCACTCTGCCTAGGGAGATGAACCATATTTACTTTCAACGATGTTCCCTCTTCAGGGCTGTAGAATATTGATTAATAAATTAACACCAAAACACCAATACAACACACCATAAAGGTTTGCTTATGGGGATTTTCATTATAAGAGGCAACTTCATCACTTTTTGTCTATGGTTTGTCGAGCCCAACTTCAGCTGTTAACTGATCCAACATATTTACAAAATTAAAAGAATCAAAGAAAGAGTGAGTTAGCCCCACCAATAGCAATCCACATGAACTTATTAAATTGGACATAGATTAAGGTTATAAAGATTGCCAAATTTAATGTTATTTAATTTCTTTTGAAACAAGTTGAAAAACCGTTTTTGAACAGCGCCGGGAAAAAAATATTTTAAAAACACTTCTGAAATTGCTCTTTCCCAGAATAACTATTATAAATCACTTTAGAAAATGTTTTCAAATTTCTGTGTCTGAATATATGTTTAACTTTTTTTAAAATGGCCGCCATATAAATATTATTTGGTAATGTATATTTAATATTACTACTTACTAATTCTAATGATTCAAATTTATTTTCTAACAAATATTTTTATTAGTTAAAAAAAGATTTTATAAAGATAAAGTCTTTTTGATTTTTGGTTTGATTAATAGATAAGTTTGAATGCTTATTGCACTTTAAGATAGAACTCAACATTAAGTAAAGATCGGTAATGCTTTTTTTATTCTTACCGAGAACTTGATTAGATAAACTCTGTTTTGGCATCGGCTGATTTAATACTGATGACTCTAAAATAACATATAGGTTCTATTTGTTATAATTTCTTATGAAAAACTTGAAACTATTCTAGAGCAATAAAAGAGAAGCTTTTTAGTTGAAAGAAATTGGGCATACTTTTATAAGTCTAATGATGAGATATGTATACATAACCAATAAAAGTAATGTACAGTTTTTTTAATATAAATTCCACACTATTTACCACCTTTCTCATCAGATAATTATTTTTATAGCATTACATCTTTCACCTTAGCTAGATAAATAGATAGATAGCAAATTACTATTGTTTAATTGACGAGTTTTAAATTTTCTGCACTGATAACTTTGATACAAACAATTTTATGGAAATATATTAACATTTACTAATCATTTATTAAACTAGATAATATCCCTGGCCCAAATATATCTGCATTATTATAGAAGTATCAACATCTGATTTATTAAGTAACTAAAGATTTAAATACTTTAACTTTCTCATCTGAAACAATATCCTGACGTGAACTTATTGATATTAAAACTTAAATATATTTGCAGTCAAACCTACACATCATCATCATTAACCATTAACAATTATTACTAGATAGTAATTATTTAGCTTCTCTTCTCTACATCACCCCTGCACACTTTCTTATTTCATCTATCCAGCTCACAATGTGATCTCTTTGTGGCTCTTTTACAATCTCTTGGAATCCAGTTTAAGATTTCAATTATCCATCTATTATCATCTCTTTTAGAAATATGTCCAGCCCAACTCTTTTTTAAATGAGGTCAGTAACACCTGTTTGTTCTCTTACCCATATATAGCATTTTCAGTCTCTTCTTGTTACTCTTAATGTTCATCTCTCCATACTTCTTTGAGTGGTCTGAAGTCTTGGTATTCATTTTCTATTAAATGTCCTAGTCTCAGATCCATGAGTAAACCCACACATAAATAGTATTAAATCCCTTAATGCAATACTATAATAATTTCTCAGCTACATACATATATAGATCAATAAGTTTCCCACTAAAAACTATATAATACTGTATGCATTTAAATTATAATAACTAGTTAAAATATATATTAATAATATATAACTTATACAGAAATCATATTATTTATATCATAATCACTACTCACTGATAATATGTGGATAAGTAACAGATATCACATTATTTTTAATATAAAGTCTTTAAATAGATTTATAAAAATTGCCTTTTTAGTTCTTCTCTATGATATCTATCCTTGTGCAATATTCTAATGTGATCTGAAATTAAATTTAAAGTTGCAATATTTTTCATGGTCAAAAACATTGAAAGCAATCAGTATTAGTCTGGCTATTTATAGTATTTTTTATATGGTTATAAATAAGCAGATATTCATTTCATTTTTTTGTAAAGAACATTTCAATACACCGTATGCAGTAGCATTGTGGTATTCATAATATTTCATTCCAAATTCATCTCACATATATAATGTATAATAATTCATATTTTGTTAATAAGATTTGATTACTAATATTAATATACATTTTTATATAGATGTTGTATATGATTTTTACTATTTATTATAATTAATATGAAAGAACAGTATAATGGATTTCATTAATTTTTATTTTGGATAATATTGTTTATTGAATTGTTTGTGCTCAAAACTTTTCAACATTCACACACCCACACATTCATATATAAATTGAAATGATATTAGTTTGTCTAACAACCCGTTTCACCTACTATGTCCCATAGTAGTAGTTATCGTTAGTTCAAATCCATCCAAGTCCATGTATATTATCATAGGTTTACATATATTAATGTATAATAAAGTATATTTATGTATATATGCATATATTTATATATTTGTACACATCTAATATATTAATGTCTGTATGCACATAGTTATAATGTGTATACTTAGTTATAAATTATATATATTAAATTAAAAGTAAGTTGTGTAAACATTGTTGAATAAAGCTGCAATGCAATAGATTTGATAAGTGTTGCAACACAATTAAATTATTTTATCTTTAAATTATTATAAAATTAGAGTACAAATTTACTTTTGTTCACACACAAATTTCAATTCCAGAGGTGACAAGATTACACATATAGCAGAATGTTTACAAAACTTAAATCTCTTTTAAAAGATCATCTGTTTCTTGGAAAATCTCACATTACATGCACCTGGTTTAATTTTGTGGAAACCAAGAGCAGGTTTTTAAAATAAATTCTAAAATAGATTTTAAGACAAAAGAAAAACAGTCAAGCTGCACTATTTTATGAATAACTTAGGCTTCAATTTTGTCTTTTCTAATGTTAATAAAACTATGTTAAAACTTAAGATTAAAATTTTATAAACTGTAAACAAGTTCATGGCTTTTGCAGGGGGAGTCAAGGAGTTAATATAAAAAAAAAAATTAAGCACTAAGGATTTACTCTCTTAAGTTAATGATTCAGTTGCTGTCAGGGGTTACACCCATTTTAACAATGAAAATGAGTGGCTAGAAGCTCAGTTCTTGTCATCTTCCTTTGGAAGACTGGTCTATTGAGATGGAGGAGTTTGAGACTAAAAGCCTTCCACAAAGACATTAGATAAGCAGCCCAATGAAGAATATCAGTGTCAAACATCATGAAGGATGCTTCAGCTAGAAGATTGTTGGTAAAATCTCTTCCCACAGAACTCTTAAAATAAATCTTAAATTAATGTAATCTTAAAGTTTCTAATGCTAGCTATATTAATTGAATGTACATAAACTTATAAATCTCCCAGTAATAGACTCTGTTATTTAAATCTTACATAATGAAATTAAATCTAATGATAACTGTAACAATCTTGCCTATTAAATGAATAATAATAATTTAATAATTGTCCTGAATGCAGTTATTATATCTATACTGTCCAAATTTGTGGTCATGCCTATCTTATTTTATTTTATTTGTTTATTTCATTGATTTATGATATGCCATAATTCAAAATGGAGAGTATTAATAATTGAGAGAGATGATTAGAAGCTCTCATGTAATGGATTTATGCTTCTCATCAGCACACACATAAATTTCCATTCTGAAACCTATTATATATATGTAAGTTAGGCTACTATGTTTTATCTTATTATAATTAAGGTTTGCATGATAATAAATTGTCTAGTTAAATAATCACAATGATGATGTTATAAAGCATATTATGAATAATTAGTTAAGTCCCATTTTTTCTCCCCAGTTTATAATATAAACTATTTGGATTTAATCTGTAAACTAGATCACATTAATTACCCCTTTTAGCATGTTTTATGTATGCTAATCCATGAACTGGTGTATAGTAGTTGTGCAGATCAAAATTATAGATTTAGCACTTTATTAATTTTAATAGTAATATTAATTCTGTAAGGGTTGTGAATGTGTTCTTATAAACCACACATGTGTGATATGCCTTGCTATATATATTTCATTATAAAAATGGGCTTCTGGTTTAAATGTTTTGATAAGTTACATAAAGAAAGCAATAGAATACCCATGAAGTTGTGTTTCCTGATTTTAAGAATACTTCAATTGCTCCAATTTTAAAAAATTAAGATGATAGACAGGATTGCAATAATTTTCATGAAATATCATTAAAAAACCTCTACAAGAAATATGAATACCAAACTGTCCATATAGTAGCACCACCATGTGCATGCTTTCATAATCAATGGATATATGAAGGTTTGTGCATAAAATTTCTTTCTAGTACCTACTCATCCAACAACTCAACCTAGTTTCTAGCTTGTAGCTTTCATCATTGAGGAGCCTTGGATTTGAGAACCCTGCACCTAGATCTTAGGATCTAATGCAACCCTCCAGCAGCAACCTTTTACCCATTTGGCTAACTATAAAACTAGAAGCCCAAGAGAAAAAGACCATAATGTTTCCAACCCAAGCTCATTTCCTTGTATAGTAATATAGATCTAAACACAGTTCAGCATCTATACATTTTGGTGTCTTTGGTTTTTCAAACACCACAGTCCCCATTATCTTATGGACAGAATAGATATAAAATCATCAAAACATTACATTATCACCAAGGCTTCTCACTGATGAAAGCCCCAATCTAGAAACTAGTCTGGGGATATTGGATGACTAGGTACTAGATAGGAATTTTATGACAAATCTTCCTGCATTTATTCACTATGAAAGCTTGTACTTGGTGGCACTACTGTATGGAAAGTTTGGTACTCTTATTAACAGCATGTGTAAGCATATGAAATGGTGATCCTGTAATGTTTTTACAGGAAATGTACTTGCAATGATTTTGTTGCATAGATTGCTTCTAGTCATAAATGAATGGTTACCAAAAATTTGCTGTGGCTTTAGAAAGGCAAATAATGCTCTAATCGTGACTTTTGTTGGCAGGAAAATGCAACAAAAGTATTGGAGACAAAGAAAGTGATTTATATATTGCTTATACTGATTTGCTAGAGCATTTGATTCAGTTAATTGAACAAGTATATGAGATTGTTTGATATTAATTAGTTGTCTATCAAATTTTTTTGTATTATACAGTAACTGCATGTTGGAATGAGAGCATGTATTATTACTACAGGTGAAAAATCTGAGAAATTTGGTATAAGAATTGATGTCAAACAAGGATTATATTTGCTTCAACATTTTTTCATTATTTATGACAATTATTTTTGGAACTGTTTATAGGTAGTTTACAGTACTGAAATCAAAATGTGTTAGAAATTTGATAATGGAATTTTTTAATTTGAATCTATTAAAAATGAAAACAAAATCTCCATTTTTTTGGATTCTGGATTTACAATATGATGACTGTGTTATGTTTATTGGTTCCAAGGTTTAAAATACAACATATACAGAATTTGTTTTATAATTGACATTTAAAGAACTTAAGATTTTTATTAGACATTGCCAAAAAACAATTCAGCAGTTTTTAACTTGAATGATTATTAACTTGAGATTGTAAACCTATTTAAATATCTTTAGTAGTTTTATAAGTAAAAAGTGGACTTAGATCTTGAGAAGCAACACAGAATTCAATGTGTTGCTGCTGCTTTTAACAAGTTAAAAGTTAGAGTATTTTATCATTCTGAAATAACTACTGCAACTAAATTAGCTGTATATAAAGCTGTTATTTTACCTAATTTTTATTGTATGGCTGTGAAACTTGGACACCCTAATCAACACAATATAAATGCTTTAGAAAAGTTTTAAGAATGCTTATGTTCTTCAGTTTGCTGGATCTGATACTATTGAGTCACCATAATTATAAAATCATGCTTTCATTGCACTGGTTATGTAAAACAAATGAACAAAGTAAAACTTCGTAAAAGGATATTTTATAACAAACTTGAGCCTGATTATCATGAGAAAGAAGACCCTTTTTAAATTAGAAGTATTTTCTCAAAGATAACCTAAAGATGTACAATGGTGATTATTTCCATTGGAAAGATTCTGCAGAGAATAAAGTGAATTGGAGAGTCATACTTAGACTGGTATTAAACTATTTCAATAAGAACAGATTTCTTATGAAGTGGTAAAAAAACAGCATCACAAAATATCGAATAAACCAAAAAATAGACCAGCCAGTTATGTGGACATGTTTGTGATTCATACATTGATTTGTATATTCATTGTAAAACTTATTCCTACTGCAGTTTGTTTTATTTTATTGCTTTGTTTTGTTTCTTGTTTTCTTCTGGAGTTGGAATAACTATATCCTTTATGACTGATTGCTAGTGTAACAAAATGTGCAGAATCCAGTAACACTTTGTATAGTAATGCAATGTTGCAAACTTGTAATCTTTTTTTATCTTTTAATACTTATTTTTTTCAGAAATAATAAATCTTTAAAAAATATATATTTATTATCAGCTTTATTTTTTTTTAAAAAATTATCATTTAAAATCATTTTGAATTTATAAAATTGAAATATATAACTTGTAATGAGTTTAATTGTATACAAAGAAAACAAATTACTTTTAAAAGAAACACACTTCATTTAAATAATTAGCAAATAATTTTTGTAATAATGATTGTCTGACTCATTAACCAATATATATTTTTTTAAAACGAAAATTACTTTTAATGACTAATTTTTTTCAGATTAAAAAAAAAATTCAATTCTTTTTCTAATGACTTTCTACTTTTTCTGAAATTCCATGATGCTTTTACAGTCACGTGATAATCATGATTAAATATTAAAAATATAATGAGCTATAAAACATAAATGTAATAGAAAAATAAGCAAATACTTATTGTTTGAATTATTTAAGCTAATTTTGAGAAATTCATAAACTAAAACAGTCTCCAATTAGCCTATGCAAAACAAAAGCGTAACCTCAATGGGGAAAAGTCAAGAAGACTTTTTCTTTTTTTTTATGTGTCAAAGCGTCCGGCCAGGAAACGAACCCAGGACAACTGCTTGGAAAGCAACTATGCTAACCAGTAGGCCACCAAATTTTCCCATTGCTGGAAAGTGAAGATTTGATCACCTACCTTTTTATTCTTCCAGCTCAGAATAGCTGTATTTTCATTCATTAACTAGAGTAAATTACTAAAGTGGAGAGAAGAATGCTATGTATGTGTTCAAAATACACACATATATGTATATTATAAAGAGTAAATTTAATAATATTAGAAAGATATTTTAGGTTTAATAAAGTATATATTAATTATATAAAAAATAGTCAACATTAAATAAAAAGATTTCATATGAGATAAAATATATTAATTAGTTTATAAATGCTACAGAACTAATTAGAAAGTTACTTAATTAAAAGAAGAGGCAAAGCAACATAGACCAGATATCTATGAAACATGCTTAAATTGGGAACTGGCATCGAGATGTAGCTTATGAGCAATACTGACTAATGAAATAACGCTGAACAGCTATATTCTGAAAGAAAAGTCTATCTTCAATGGGTTATTAACTAGCAATGATACTGAACTTCATTATATGCTGGTGATTAAAACTATATTGCAGAAAGACCTATTTCTAAATGTATCAAAGTAAGCCTTAGATCAAATATAATAATTGTACCATTTTAATTGTGTGTATATATTGAATAAATAATGTTACATTAAATAATTAATATTATTATATGGGTCTAGTTTTCTAAAAATTATCTAAGGGATAATTTATTGCAGGTCTGATTGAAAAATAAAAGTACCAAAATATAGCTTAGATGGACTGTTATGCAATGTATTGAAAGAAAGAACCTCAACTTGAATAGAATTTGTCCAGCTTAAATTTAAATATATGTCATGGATATGTCAATTAGATATGCTACTGCTGCTCCACAATATCCATCAGAAGATTATGTACATACACATACATTTAAAATAGCACATCTTATTGAATAATGAAAAGTGAGTACTAATTTATCGTGAATTTTGGGATGTTTTTACATATATTGGAGAAGCCACCAAACAACGCTAAAAAAAAACTAAGTAATAAATGGAACAGTTAAGGGATTTGTTTGTGTGTGAATTGTGTTTATAAACAAAAATAAATAATGTGTGTGTGCATTTTTTATTGGAACAAATAATTAAATATTGTTAATTTTTAATCAACAATTGCGATATTTAGCAATGTTTTGTTTTATTTTTTTCATATGTCAAAGCATCGGCTTAACGTGTGTTTTTTTTACTATACAACAATATTATAAACGAGAAAATAATATGTGCTTATTATATGTGTTTTTTCGAAATAACAGTTCAATTGATTGACGGGTAAAAACTTTCAAACTTTTATTTAACAAATAATGTGAACAGGTGGTATTTTGTTTTTTCAAACTATGAGAGGAAAAACTGTTTTTTGATTTTTAAATTTTCATTAACAAATGGTATTAACAAATCATGATTAGCGTTTGATCTTTCTTTTTCTGGTTTTTTTCCCCTTTCTTACTGCTGATGAGATCACAATTCCCCCAATTAATAAAAATCACTGCTATTATTTAATGAAAAACTGACAAAAAAAAAAAAAAACTGTCATTGACAAAACAAAATATTGAGAATCAAAGATCACGAGGTCAAGCGCTTAAACAAAAGTTTTTTAAAAAAACTCTCTCATAGCTTACAGGTCACGAGATGAAGAAACTGAAAAAAATTAAACAATTTGTCACTATTCCAAAAATTCGCATGATAAAAAAGAAAGAAAAATCGGTATTTATTGTTCCCATTATTTTGTGCAAAACGCTGAGAAAAAAAAAAAAACACTTATTTCATTTATCACAACACACATTTTTTTCTATTTATGTTTGTAAACGCAATAGATACAAAACAAAACCCTTACTTGTTCGTTTATGACTTATTAATGTTAGTAGTGATTCCGTTGCGAATCCTCCAGATAAGTAAAAGAAACTCAGAACGCGTATTAAATCGATACCAAAGCGTACCAAAAATAGTTCTAACATTTTTTATCTCAGAAATTAAATTTTTCGTTTGTAAACCATCATCCTGTAACATATGTATCAGTGTGTGAATATTGGGAGGTTTGTTTGTATTGGGGGATAAAATACATTTCAGTTAAGCAAAGTTTAAAACTTTCCATTTTTCTTAGACCAAAATTTGAACAAAAAATCTTTGCTCATTAAAAAGCTAATTCATACAATACAACTCTATATTTAAGACATAGTGGTGTTGAAATATTTAACAAAATTTTAAAATCACTTCATCATCATCATCATCATTATCAACCATTATCAATCCACTGCATGATGAAGGTCTCTCCAAGTTTAATCCATCTTCTCCGATCTTTAGCTTCTCTTCTCCACATCACCCCTACACATTTTCTTATTTCATCCATCCATCTTACATGTGGTCTCCTTCTGGGTCTTTTACAATCTCTTGGAATCCAGTTTAAAATTTCAATTGTCCATCTATTATCATCTCTTCTAGCAATATGTCCAGCCCAACTCCACTTCAATCTTTTACATAATAGAAAATACATACTGATTTAAATTTGATATAATTTTTTAATAGAGATATTCAGTGTGTGAGGTTTTTTTTTACTTATATACAATGCCATTGTCATATCATTAATCTGGAAGTTTGTTGTATATGAATTTTTTGTTTATCAATACTTTACTCTGCTGATTTTCTTCCATCTAATAGTGCTACCATTAGTAAAATTAAGTAATTTATGATAATAATAAAATAGCAAATAAAATGTTTATTATTCTATTTACAATACTGAGTCTTACTTTCATCAGTCATTCATATCTTCAGCATTTTGTACTGTATTTTACTTCTATGACAGTAAGAGACTTTCCTGTAAATTATAAACATTTTGGAATAATTAGATAAAATTCTGTTTCTATAATTATGTCTCAAGTGCTCTTTGGTTTTTTCCTCATTTATGGGTTAAACAAGAGTCATTCAAGCCAAAAATCTACTCTATTAAGGATATAATTACTATTTACTTATAGTTTTCACTGATCTCAAAGGATATAATGTTTAACTATTAATTATATAATATAATTGAGGCAATCAGTTATTAAAAATCAATTGCTGTGTAAAGTTTTCTAGAATGCCTAAAATACATCTTCTGCCACACTCATTACTTGGGATTTGAAGCAGAGAACATTGAAGCTGAAGATTTTTAAGCAAGAGCTTATATTATGTGCATCTGAATGTCATTCATCTCTGTTGCTTACTAATAAATAAATGGGTATCTAGCAATATTTGTCTAGAGAGTAAAGATACAAAATTAATCTGGGTTAGTTTTGACGTGTTAATAAAATCAAAACAATAACAATGAAAGATATGAATGATGTACCTATCACTTTTTAATATTTCTATGCAAATTAATTATCTACAAATATTTGTATTGTACATATAATTAAAATGTTTCTGTACCATAATTCATGGAAAATACAAATGAAAATGTTAAATAAAAATAAATGGGCTCAAGATGCATTTTGTGCTGCACCAAGACACATCTATTGGCCCAGATTACATTTTTTTTCATAAATCATGCAGAGAAAAATAGAAACAATATTGGATAAAATATTCCATGTGGTTATATTTAATTAAAATCAAATAAATTATGCTTTAACTGCATTTTGAACTGATATCTGAACTAGAAATGATACAATAATCTCTAGTTTAATAATTAATTAGTAATAATCTTTAAGTGAATTGTCTACAGTGGATGGTGTCAAAGTTTTGAATACAGACATTTCATACTTGTAAATCAAATTGTAATAAAAGTATGTAAATCAAATTTTAATACACATATTGTTAAATCAATTGTTAATTTGGTGTTTTACCTCATGACTGGTTCATAATTATATTACAATACTTAAAATAAGATTTTGAATTATGGTAATCCGAATTATATTAGTTATGTCCAAAATTCTGTTTTTCCATACTGCTTCTGTATTTTCTGCAACATAATTTTTTTTATATTAAGAATCCACATTGCATAAGTCAAAACTTGTAATTCACATTATTTGAAACACTTTTTTATTCTACAACCACATATAAGTTCAGTATGTGTATGTTCTACACTTCACTTTTTTTTAAAATAATTTTTGTAAAGTTCAAATGGGAAGAAAAGATTCACTCCATTAGTTAACTTTCTTTTAATATTTAAACCAATAATTTTTGCATCCAGAATCACACAATTATCCTATTTAAAGTAAATAATAGTACAGTTTTATACTATTTGTTAGAATTTGTTGCATAAACAAAACAATGTTTATTTATTTAAAATACAAAATACAAATTATTTCTCAACAATAATTCATAATAAACTAGACATAATGCTTTAATAAACAATTCTAATAAAAAAATTGCATATTGTTGTAAATATTATATATATATTGTTTTCATATTTATTTCCATAATTAATGTTTTATAGATTCTTAGATCATCTTCTTGGAATTGTTTCTCCACTTTTATTGCTTTTATTTTTTTTTATGTTTTGTGTTTGTTAATTATTCTATTTTCAAAACAAAATTGTTTCATTTTATATTTCTTTCATTATTTTCTTGTTATAATGCACAAGCATTGGTTGTGGCTAGCTAGAGCATGTATATTATGAATTAAAAATACTTATACTATTGTAAGCAAAACAATTAATTTAGTGAACATAAATGTATATAAAACAGGCAAAACTTTCTATACAGTATTGCCACTCAGTTCAAGCCAGAGTAATCAATGGATACCAGAAGGCTTGTGCATAAAATCCCTATCTATTGCCTACTCATCCAATATTCCCAGACTAGTTTCTGGTATATGGCCTTTATCAGTGAGGAGCCTTGGATCTGAGAGCATTGCATCTAGATCTTAGGATCTAATGCAACTCTCCAGCAGCCATCTTATATCTCTACTTAACTACAAAACTATGAGTCTTAAATTGAAAACAATAATATTTTCAATCCAAGCTCATTAACTTATATAGTCATATAGGTCTGAATTCAGTTCAGTACTTATATATTTTGGTGTCTTTGGTTCTTTAATAACCATAGCCACCACCATCCTATTAGGCAGAATTGGTTTTAAGCCAATAAACATCACATGATCACCATTCTTATGCTTGCTTATAACTGTTATTAAAACAGGTAAAAACTCTCCATACAGTATTGCCACTTAGTATAAAGGATGATCATGTGATATAAATGTATATATTAATATAAATTGAAACAATTATTTTTTAAAAAAATGCAAATGACTTTTACATTAATAGAATTTTTTTGAATTAATTATATACCCATTATAAATTGAAACACCAGTTCTTATTATGGAGAATGATACTTGCTCTAATATTAAGGGATTTTTTTTTTAATTGATTATATGTGATGTTTTTTATCATTTATTTTCGGACATAATTCTGTGTAGTTTAAACAAATTACTAATTTTTTTCTCGTGTTTAAAAAGTATGGACTTATATGCACTATAGTTTTTAGCTCTATTACATAAGTAAACATTCTAAGCTAGCATCCAACTTAGAATTGGGAAGTCCCAGAATTGATTCTGCCTCCCTCTCACAGTTACTGGATATCCATTGATTGATTATTGTATTATATGTTGTTTGTCTGAAAAAAATTGTTTTTCTATTTCAAAACTCTGCACCACGTGGTTCTTATCACATATCTATTAAAAAGAAAAAACAAGAGCTTGTGTATATTTTTTTCCAAAACTAATGCTCTATTTGCTTTAATTGCTTAATACTGTGTATTAAATCAAATTCATGAACTTCACCAAATGCATATATGAAATCACATAGAAATTCAGTCTAGAGATTTATGCTGAGATGATTAAATTTCTTCAAAATTGGTATCAGCAACTTTAATAGTTTTAATTTCTTAAATAGTACACAATTTTAAAACTTTTTATTCAAATTATACATGTGAACCACAAACTTATATCCAATCCGAATGAAAGTGCTTAAGCATATATTCGAATGTGTGAACATGCACTCAAAAAAGAGCTTTAGATAATTAACGACTTTTTCTTCAACAAGCTGTAGAATAATAACAATGAAGGAGAAGTCATAATTCATTTGCCAATTATTGGGTAATGAAGATTTAAACGCTTGTCTTTCACTTCATTTATTTTCTAGAAAAGAAACTAAATAACAATATCTAATTAATTGTATGTGTCTCTGAGTTGTTACAATCTAAAACAATTTTCAAGTTTTATCTGCCCTGGATTCACAACAGGACACAGCAAATGGATGTGTATCATTATATCTTGATATTCTTCACTTAAAGACAACAAATACATACACAAATGTATATAAAAGTTGCAACTCTTAAAGATTTATGAAAAAATATGTAGGTGATAAACTTTCGTGCTTTCGTTTAATGTAATTACTATTTTGTTCCGCCAAATAAATAACTACAGAGAAAAAAAGAACAATTGAATAAGGATATAAAGTGAATAACAACACCTAATAAGATTAATAATTGCGAATTTTATCACTGATTTTGACTTTATATTAGTCACACCTTTAATCTAATTTCAATAAAAGAAAAATTTCATCTTGAAAATATTTAAAAGAATTCTGCTCTCTATTATCTATTTAACTATGGTTTTCTAAAAAGTAAACGCTATTAGATATTTAACTGTTTTACAGCTATTCATTTTACTATAATTTCTTTATGGTAATAAAAAATATATCTATAGAAAGATTCGTATTTAACTTATCTTTTATATTGCTTCGAATTCACATCAAATTTTTATTCAATTATGAATTACATTTCAAAATATATATATGATAAAAATAATAAGCTATTAGAAAAACTAATTAAATTGAATTAATGATTGTGTGTATGTAGTTATATTTTTATATATGTTGGACTATTTCCAATTGAAATCTTAAACGGGATTCCAAGAAATTGTAAAAGACCCAGGAAGAGACCACGTGAGATGGATGGATGAAATAACAAAGTGTGCAGGAATGATGTGGAGAAGAGAAGCTAAAGATCGGAGAAGATGGATTGAACTTGGAGAGACCTTCATCCTGCAATGGATTGGTGATGATGATGATATCCGTCATCTAATTAAAATTGTTAAACGTTTTTAGAAGTAAATTGAGCTATCTTTTCCAAATACATTTAACTTATAATTATGCACAGGTTAATGCAGGTCACAACATTTTGAATAATAAAAATGTTCTCTTTCTTTTTTATGTGTTTCTGAACTTGTCAGAAACAATGTAAATAGGGAATTTATCTGTTAACCTTTAGATTCGTGAATATGAATTTTTAACATGACGTTCTAACTAAATAGATAATTTTTTTTTACTAATGCAGAATACTATCTTTATATACTTTATTTTATATTACATTATTTGAAAGTGTATAAATAATTTGAATTTTTTAAAACATATTTGACAATTTCAGCCAGGTGATACAAATAGTTCAACATGTAATTACAAGGAAAATGTCATTATCAAAACCTTCAGACAAATATATAATGAATATCTGTGAAAGACTTTTTGAAAAAAATTATTCACATGTATAACTGCCACACCCAATATCTAACATTCAAATAAGTTAAAAGAATATTTTTTATATATCTGAAAATTTCCAAACATTTTTTCCCCAGTTATACAGTCTATAATCCTTTTAGCTATATATTACATTACTGGTCAGTAAGTGAATATCTGCTTATTATTATAAAAGTGCTAAACCAAAAAAAAAACCTTGCCCCAAACATATCACTGCCTGGCAATTAATTAAACTGATGGTGTATTTCTCTAGCCCTCTATACTCTGCGGATGGCTATTTAAAGCTACTTATGATTTATCTTTCATCTAGTAAATTCTGAAAAAGAAAAACAGAGAGAGCTGAAAATACCGTTCTGTCATTAATCAGGTCGAATACTATCTTAAATCAGCAATTTTTATCTATATTTAAAATGTTTTATTTAAAAATAAAAACTGCAAAAAAATACGCTTAACAAATAAACAAATTTTGACCCTTATAATAGATTTTCTTTTTTTTTTTTTAGAGATAAAAGTCTAATAAAATATCAAGGGTCTTCCATCTTTTTTTTTTAATTTATAAGAGCAACAATTTAACCATTATATTATTAATAGTTTCGGCGATCACATAATATTCAATCACTTATTTGAGAGCTTGCGCAAAAATTCCAAATATGAAATGAATACATCAGCTTTGAAGTTTTTTTTTTTTTTGTAAATAAAAGTAATTATTTGTCTTGCATTGGTGGTCGAGAGGTCAGCGCGACTGCCTTGCACTTGCAGGCAGTTGCCCGGGTTGCGGATTCGCGTCCCGGCCGATGCTATGACACTTAAAAAAAAAAAGGAATTATTTTCGAATACTTAATATTAGAAAAATTATTTTTAGAAACATCTTTATAACTGATATTGCATAAAAAAATAAATAACATAAAAAAATAAATAAAAACTTATTCACAACTTGTTTATGGATCCTAGTATTATATATACTATAATATATTCTTTGTGATTTAATGGTATCTACTTTCAGTTGTTTTTTATCTTGTAAATAAGTCATTGCTTCTGAAATATTTTATATTTTTGTCAGTTTATTTTTATTTATTTATTTTTAATAATTAAATACATGGATCGTATATATTTTTAAGCTAGTTGTAATTAGAGGGGATTTGAAACCAGACTTTCAAGCTCTCTTTAATCATCCATTCCATCTTATACAACCGATACACATGAATGTATGCGAAAAAGATAAATGATCTTCTATATACGTAGTTCATGCTGATCCAGCATTTATCATTTGGTCTCGATCATCATCTCTCACATACATATTTATAATCAGTGCTCAGCTTATATTAAGATAGCAAATCTTCTAACTTTAGTGGACAGGCTTCAATCTTCTCCTCTCTCCAACTCTTCAGCTATCCATATCATTAAAAATCTGATGATGGTGTCTTCAAAGCTCTATTTGTCAATTATGTGTATGGATGAAGAGTTGGAGAATGGAGAAGATTGAAGCCTGTCAATTAAAGTTTGCTATCTTAATATAAACCAAGCATTAATTATATATATATATATATGTGTGTGTGTGTGTGTGTGCGAGAGAGATGATATTCGGACCAACTGATGAGTACTGGTTCATCCTAATATATATATATTGGAGATCATTTATCTTTATTGCATGTACATGGTCATGTGTATCATTGTATAAGATGAAATGAATGACTAAAGAGAGCTTGAAAGTTTGGGTTCAAATCCTCTCTAATTATTTATTTTTAGCAAAGCTAATGGTTGGTAATTGTCATATGTTTTATTACTGGTTCACTCTGAATTTTTTGATTTATATAATTTCTGGATAATTTTTTTATTTATATTTATGCGTATGATGAGAGATAAAGAGCCTCATGATATAGTGATTTGCCCATCTGCCACTTATTCTCACAATCTGGGTTTGAATTCAGTTTGGATAAACCTTGACTTTTTTTCAAGTCTTGAATAGACTTAGGATTTTTTTTTTTCAACCAACTGTTCAATGATGATTTATAAATGGATATTTAACTATTTGATGCTACAGCGTAAAGATTGCACTAATCTGCATTGATTAGATGGTTGTTGATGCAATGCTAATAAAAACAATAATATTATTGTTATACGAAAGAGCCTTCATCAGTGTTGGGGAGGGATGTCCTATTAATAATGCTGCTTCATAAATAGATTATTAATTTTAAACACATAGTTACTATTTTTTGTTTGATAATTGTCAATTCTTAGTTTAAAGTTCTATAGCATCTTTTTCCCTCATTGTTTCTGGTGATTTTGATAATAATAACAACAAATCACTTAATTCTTTAACTTACACAATGTATAATAAAACAAGTTTTCTATTCAAGTGCCATGTATAGAAAGTTTGAGTAATCTGTGATTACTGGATAGTAGAGAATTTAAATTCCTACCCTTGCTAGTTTTATCAATGTGACTTGAAGCTGAAATTATTGTAGGTATGCATCTGGTAACCATCTTTAGCTTCATTTTACAATTTGAGCTAAAAACTGAAAATTCAATTTAAAGAATTAAGCAGCATGTCTTTAATTCTGAATCCTGGGTTATTTTGAAATTTCAGATATTAGTCTAAGTAGTAAAATGGAGTTAATTTCTAGTTGCATAACTGTAATAATTCTAGCTTTGAATTCCAATTCTCATTGGTAAAGGAAAAATTCAGAAATCATTCTAGAGATGATTTAAATGTACTATTATCTATCAACCTGATTACTCAAGCTTAACTTTAGATAAGATTAGAGCAGAAAGCTTCTCTTGTTTTATTATTTTTATTTTGCATGGTACATTTTGTTTTTATAAGATTTTGCATTATTTAGGGTTTTTTGTTTTGTAGAAGTATTACTAGCTACTATTATATTTTATATAATAAATTTTAAAATGTTATCTAAGAAAAATAGATAGCCTTCTAATCTACAGTAATTTATTTGAAGCTATTTTTCTACATTTTTATGTGTATTATTCTTATAAGTAGATTATATAAATACATATAGACAGAATGGAATAAAATGGCAGAAATTAACATGATATTTTTATTAATACAATACAGAGCCCCACTATTTATATTGAAAATGTCTTGCATTCTATGCGAATAGAATATATAACATTGGAACAATTGATGAAGGTATATTGAATTACTTTTTATGCAAAAAACCTGTTTTTGTAGTTCATAAATAACCACAGATATATAATTATATTTAAAAGGTTATTGGCAAAGCCATTGGAGCAAAAAACCTGTTTTTGTAGTTCATAAATAACCACAGATATATAATTATATTTAA
Organism: Epiperipatus broadwayi; assembly: GCA_028023455.1. NCBI lineage: Eukaryota > Metazoa > Onychophora > Udeonychophora > Euonychophora > Peripatidae > Epiperipatus > Epiperipatus broadwayi. Next base: position 204,224 of record JAQFVV010013078.1, on the reverse strand, counting down.
AAGGTTATTGGCAAAGCCATTGGAGGTGTATGACAATATTTTCATGTTTCTTAAACTAAACTTTCAATATATCACATTTTCACTCACTATAAGCTTTTGTAACTAATAGATGCCAGATAGTGTTTAATAAATGTCTATCCACTGTTGATTTATTCAATATTAATAGATTAGTTTTAAGCTTATGGCTCTCATCATGAGAAGCTTGAATTTGAGCAGCTATCACTTATCTCTCTGTTATACATTTAAAATGCCTTCAGTGAACATTCTTACATAGTTATATAGATCTGAACCAGTTCAGTATGTATCAAAAGCCTGACTTAGCAATTAATAAAATGAAAATATACATTTTTTATCAACCTTATTAAATCTCTACCCGTAATATTATTTTATTACTTTATTACATATTCTCATTATATATATATATATATATATATATATATATATATATATATATATATATATATAATGAGAATATATATATATATGGGTTTGTAAACCAAGTGTCAATAACACTAGGTTTACTTGGCATTATTTCTGCAGGAAAACAATGCTATTCTTTAAAGAAATAAAAAGATAAAATAACAATAGTAATAATTGATTAATAAAGTATGCTATTCACTCACTTTGGCATGTTTTGGGTGAATAACTAATAGATTTAGTAATGCAATATCATTTTTAAAAAGAACATGAATAATTTAATTAAGATATTAATAATTAAAGCAAATTAATATAGTATAAAAACAAATATCATAAACAGTAATTGATTTTGGATGGGTAGAGGGGAAGAAGAGATGAATGTCTTATCATAGAGAACAATAACTTCTGGTAATTCCATTTGTAGAAAATGAGTTATAAATTACTGATAATTATCATTAATTAAATGTATTTATTATTTTTTTTATTGTCAAATCACTTTGTAATCTATTTAAATAATACTAAAACTATATGATTGTAATAGGTTTTTCCTTTCTTTTGTTTATGTTATAATCAAATGATTATTTTTCTGGAAGAGGTCACTAAAGTCAAGATCATTTTGACTTTGAAAAAAATATAGTCTGCTTTTAGTTTTCAAGGAAGGAACAGTGCTGAAATTTGGTAACTCAATTTTTTCATTTTATTTTGCAGAAATAAATGTAATCAAAGTAAAATTTTAATAATATAATGTGTGGCTAAAATTTTTTGATAAGACGTCCTGATTTCCTGTGCCATCTACCTATTTAAAAACCTTTTATACTTAAAAATTTATTGTCTCACGCTAAAGTTAAAAATGACAGAATTAACTAAGGGAATCACGAAAAGTGTTATTATGTCTAAATTAAGGAAGATAAATGATTTCCAAGAAAAAATTAATTATTTATTAACTTTATGTCATTTATTGATATTTTCTTGGTATAGAAAGAAAAAAATAATAATTGAAAGAAATATTTTGAAACCAAGGAAAATCAACTAGAAACATTTTCGCGCTCTTTCTCAATATTGTCTGCCTTTACAAATAATGCAATTACATATGTTAAAAATGTTTTTATTCATCAAGAATTGTCTAAAAATAATAATAATCATCATAATATTAAACTATACATTTGTATATTTTTTTTAAAAAAAGAAAAAGAAAAAAAATGAAAGACTTTCTTGAAGTAAATGTAAGAAAAAAAAATTATATACGTGCATTCTTACGGAGAAGTTACCGTTAAAAAATTTATAATTCCTAAAGTATGAACAAAACCAAATATCTCAGTGACTTAATGATAAAAATAAATGATATATTATATTACACATCAGTTGGATTTATTAAAACTTCCTATACATGTAAATCAGCTGCAGTTATTATCAGAATAATCTCTCGGAAAAATTGCGCATTTTTGTCCATAAGTAAGCTAGCTAATATGAATTGTACGTATCGTCAATAATAAAAAAGAAAAGAATTGTGTATGTTTATCGTCTATCGTCAACTGTTCGTTATGTTATAATATGTATATTTTATTTTCTATGGATCCCAAAATTGTAGCAGTTTAATTCAAGTAAGAATTAATCTTCAATTCTGCTATATTTTTCTTTACCTAATTTATTAAATGCACAAAATAAGAGAAAACTTTTATTTAAAGGAAATAATACCATGCGTTTATTGTTTTTAAACTTGCTTCGTGAAATACGACTGGATAAAGCTCTTCAATTGCTCAACAGAAAAACATTTTCTAATGAGAGAGTATGCACTTGTTAATTAATGATTGTTTAAAACTAAGTTATAAATGATATGTATTTTTTTTGTTATATCACATAGGTTAAAGTCTGTATGGTCAAGTGATATTTAATAGCCTTGTAATGACAAAGGTATGTTTTAATATAATTATTATAGGTTAAGTTGATATTTAACACGAAAGAAAAAAAATCTATAAAATATGTTTTAATTATTACATACAATTGTAGGTAGAAATTTTGTATGTTAGATACGTAAAAGAAAAATATTTAGATATTTAAGGGGTAAAATAAATATTGAAAATTATCAGAAGTAACTAAAAAAAAAAAAAAATGCTATAACAAAATATTTCTTGTTAAAGTTTTGAAACGAATTTATACTGTATTAATTGAGGAATTTATTCCTAATTATTCTTAAATAACACATCCACTTTATTTAGTTTAAGATAGTATGCTACCAACTATTTTTGAATGTTCCTTTATTAAAATTAAAATTATTATACTTTTATTCTATGATGTCCATTGATTTCAGATGTTGATCAAAGTATACACGGTAACATAAGTTTATTATAATCAGTGTATTTACTTATCCTGCCCAGATATAGCATTGGTATATGCTTAATATTCGCATAGGTAATAATTATAATGTATTTATTTTGTGGGATGAAAAATGATCTCCCCAAAAGCTTTGTTTTCCATGAGAGGAAGATTTTAAATATAATGTTCGGGTATGTTTATAGCCCAAGTGATCGATTCTCATAGATAGGACGATCAAGAATTTATCTAGCATTTAGTATGCTTCATTCGTTTAAATCCCAGGAGAGGATTGTATTTGGTGTGTGTTCATTGTATGCCCAAGTAAGAGGCAAGAAACCACCAAAATATTTTAATGTAGTAGATTACTTTACAGACCTTCGTGGTTATTCCATATTCCTCATGTGAAAATAAAGATAGCTCCACCATGGAAGGTGTTGATTATTGTGCTTAATTTTGAAAGTTCGGGCAAGATAAAGGTTATATTGGAGGTGTTAGTTCCTCAAGATCCACTTTAGTATAAATAGTGCGTTAGTAACTAAGATCAATATCTGTATTGTGCTGCTAAATATTGCTAGTATTTGACAAGTAAATCAATGGAGAAAGTAATTAAAATTGCATAGTTTTAAAACGCTTATTTACTGAAGGAATATTCAAATGCAATATTTAATTCTGGTTAGTAATTAAATAATACTCATATTTAAAATTATACGTATGAATAAAATTTGTATCATAACTTAAGTTAGCATTAAGTTAAATGTAAGATGGTAAGTGTAACTTCTGATAACTGGCCTATAATTAGAATAGGTTATCCCATTAAAGACCATAAATAAAGTAAATGTATTAGAAATAAATTTAATATTTTGCGTATTGCATATGATTGGATTAATCATTTAAAAAAAAAAATAGTTAGTCAATAATTTTGAATAAAAGCTTCTACAAGGTTACCAAAATTTAATAAACAATGTATTGGTAATGAAATGTACTTTTAGTTAATCAATCCATATGATTGCATACAGGAGAAGTAGTAACCTCTAGTCCATAACCAAAAGAGTATACAGATTAATGTCAGTTATATTTTATATTTTTGTATTACTATGGGATTATTGAATAAATGTTCATATATTTTTTTTGTGATAATAATAAATTATAGTCTTGTTAAAATTTGTTGTAGATTCATTTTTTTGTTTTTATATGCTAAATATAAGTGTTTGCACAATATTTGCAAAACCTTTTCTTGAGTCCGAAATCATTCCAAATTCTTAAAAACTTAATATACCAGATAAATAAAGTTGAGCAGATCGGAATATGTCATTATATTTTAGTTTAATGATAATTATTTATGGAGTTGAAAACTTAAGACTAAACATTCACCTTTGTGTAAAAAAAAAAAAAAAAAAAATGAATTTATTCCCAAACCATTAACTTTGGTTGCACATTATTCCAAGATAAAATGATTTGAATGTCTTCTCTTGTAGTAGCATTTATCATAAATAAAAAAAAAGCTGTGTTATTCAAAATTATACGTCATTATTGAATAGAATTATCATCTCTTTAAATAATATAGCAGTTGATATGAGAGATGAAGACACATTGAATTTAAGTAAAATAAATGTTTCCTATAGCTGACCAGAATGCCAGTCATATGCGACAACACAATACTGCCGAGCATTTCCTTACATGAAACAAAGAACCCTGAGATTAATATTATTATAATTATTCTTTAAATTAATAAGTGATCAATTATTGTTGTTATTACAATCGTGGCATGGCTTAAGAGAATTGAATGTACAATTGTATTATATGAAAAGTATTTTAGATCATATTGGAAAATTAATGGATATGTTGCTTTATTTTGGGTTGCCTTAATTTCCAACAACCTGAAAAATTGGTGTCAACAAGTGCAGACAAAATAACCTAATACAGCTCAGAGTATGATTAGTGTCTAAGTGCAAACTAAACTAATAAAGAATTACAGAATAAAACAGAGGCTATATATTTATTAGGTTAGAAATGGCGCCCAACTTGGGGCCATCGATGGCTATAGCTGGCCACGATGAATTTGGTAAACTTTTCTTGAAGTCAATATTAATATTGTTTGCACTTGAATGGATTAGTTATTCATTGATTAAAAATATTTGCCAATAGTGAATTGTTTTAGCCATAAGATATTATGTGAATATCTATTATATGATCTAATCTTTTGCCACTGAAAAATAAATAATTAAGTTGTTAGTTTATGATGTTGTAGTCTGTAGGCAATTCCATAAAACACTGTAATGATTTTATCATTTATGATGATCTGTTTGTCTGGTCTTGTGATTGGCACTTATGCTATATTACATAATATCTAATGAGATTTATATGGACCAAGAAGCATATAAAAGAAAAAAAAGAGCATATTTAGTAGTTAATGTTGGAGCTTTAGGGATATTAAATGTCAGAGCATAGTTTTTGGTGTAGATTGTTTTGGTAGGAGAGGCATGGAGGCAGGATGTCTTGTCAATAATTTCTTATCGATAAATTTATTAATAGTTCATTGCTAATATTTCAGTACTGTTAAATACTAAAAGAGTTAGAATTTAATATGAATGAAAACAAAGATAATCATAGTATTTCTGAGGATTTGGGAGGATCCCAAGAGTTACAATCCCCTGATACACAGACTCCATATTTTAGTGTAGAATTAAAAAAGGAAGGGGAAGATTTGGATATAGCTAACCCAGAAGAAGCCACAATAATAAAGGGAAAACATGAAAATGAGCCAGATCAATTAATGAGAAATACATTGGAGGAATTCTTGAAAAAATTAGAACAATCAAATAGTGAATTGAAAAGTCAGATACAAAACTCAAATAGTGAATTAAAAAGTGAATTAAAAAGTCAGATCCAAAACTCAAATAGTAAATTAGAACAATCAAATAGTGAATTGAAAAGTCAGATACAAAACTCAAATAGTGAATTAAAAAGTCAGATCCAAAACTCAAATAGTAAATTAGAACAATCAAATAGTGAATTAAAAAGTCAGATACAAAATTTAGATATTAAATTAGACAATCAAGTACAGGAGATAAAGGACTTAAGGGAAGATTTGAGAAATCATGTAGAAGAATCAAAATTGGCCTCTGAAAAGCTGGAAATAAGAATAAGGAAAGAGATCGAAATAAATTCTGAAAGGGCAGAAAATATGATTGAGGCTATCCAGCAGGACTTTAAAAGTCAATATATTGTATTAAACAATGAAGTACAGGAAATAAGAAATTATCAAAAGGAAACAGTAGTATTTCAAAGAGAAATTCAGGATAGAGTTGAATCTATTAAGGGAGAATTAGACAGTGCTAGAAGTGAAGTTAGTAATTTGAAAGAGGAAGTTAAAAATATAACTCTAGAACCTGACAATGTAGTGAAAGGATGTCAGAGCCAGATTACCAGATTAATAGCTAAACTAGAAACTCAAGAGTTGACCCAATGTGAGATTAATCAAAATCTAGAAAGTGAGCTAAGTCAAGTTATGGGAAGAGTAGAAAATTTTAATGATATAATAAAGAGTAATGCACAGCTATTACATAATAATCTCCAAGATGAAATAGGGGAATTAATGACTCAGTGTGAGAGTAAAGTCTATCAAAGGTTAGAAGATAAATTCGGGATAGATAAAGATGAAACTATTAACCAATTGGAACAACAGATTAAACACTTAAATGTAGGCCTAGAAGATAGTTCAAAAAGAATAGACTGTGAATGGCAGAAATATAAGTTAGAATTAGAGAATCGAATGCAAGCTATAGACTATAATAGGGATAATTTTACAAAAAGTAAAAAAGTTGTTCAAAGTAAAGGTTTATCTGAAACTCAAGTAAAGGAAATAAATAATGGTCATAATAACCAAGTAATATCTGAGTTACATACGGTAATTAGTCCAGTAGAATCAATATACAATCCATTAAATGAGGCTAGAAGTAAAGTCATGCTAGAGCCAGAAAGTAATAGCTCCATGGCCTTAAAATTCTTAAAAATAAAATTTTTTAGAGGTGAATATCTGGAGAATCCACACGAGTATCTCCAGAATCTGGAGGAGTTATTCACCTTATGTCATTTATCTGAGATAGAAAAGATTGCTATTGCCGCTAACCATTTGTGTGCAGCATCTAAAGACTGGTGGCAATCATTATTTATTAAACCAGAAACATATGGAGACTTCAAATATCTTATGTTAGCCAGTTTTTGGGGGGAAGACCGCCAAGATAACCTGAGATATCAGATATCTCAGGAAAGATATCATGTAAATAAGGGTAGTTATACTCAGTTTTTCAGGAGTCAGGCCATCAAATTGAAAACCTTGACAGCTTATCCTTTATCTGAGACACAAATTGTGTGAATAATTCGCCATAATCTGCCGAGGCATATAGAGCAGATCTTGATTGCTGCTGACAGACATACCATAGAAGAGGTAGTAGAAATTTTAGATTCGTTAGAGACCAGCGATAGGAATATTGATAATAGAATTAGGGTAAATAGAGACACCCATCCGATGGTGAGTAATATCAATTTCGCAGATAGGTCACATATGGGAAGGAGGAAGTTAGTTAGAGAAAAAGAATATTATAGGACGAATCCCTATGGTAGACAGAATAGCCACCTCAGTAGGCCAACAGTTAAGAGTAGAATTCTGACTGAGAATCAGCCTTCTACTAGTGGTATCCCAACAATACCAAAGAAAAATATAAAAGGTAGTAAAAGTAGCGGGGCACTAAATTAAAAAGTACCTCGCAGGAACGTTCCTCACTTTGGGGCCCTATTTTTAAACATATGGGGAACAGCATAATGTGGAACATGACCAAACACTGGCCAGAATTAACCTTAAAAAGATGGGTGATAAACGCACTCATTATTCCAAAACCAGTCCACATCCTTTTAAAGTCCATGATTTTGTTTTAATTAGAACTCCCCATGTGAGTAATCTCCGGAAACATATGTTTAGAAAATTCATGTATCTTTATGAAGGCCCCTATGAAATTGTGAAACAAGTGGGTGAGAATGCCTTTTTGGTCTCAACCCCTGATGGAACAAGAGGTACCTATAATGCCCGAAGCTTACTACCATATCCCCAAGCAAAATTAAATCCTTTAAACTGTATTTATTGACATAAGAAAGAAGTAGGATATAAACTTAGTAATACCATAAGAGGTGTTAAAAAATGCATATATTATTTTATTTTTTATTTATTATAACGGTGGGAGAATTGTAACCTAGTGTTATTGACACTTGGTTTACTTGGCATTATTTCTGCAGGAAAACAATGCTATTCTTTAAAGAAATAAAAAGATAAAATAACAATAGTAATAATTGATTAATAAAGTATGCTATTCACTCACTTTGGCATGTTTTGGGTGAATAACTAATAGATTTAGTAATGCAATATCATTTTTAAAAAGAACATGAATAATTTAATTAAGATATTAATAATTAAAGCAAATTAATATAGTATAAAAACAAATATCATAAACAGTAATTGATTTTGGATGGGTAGAGGGGAAGAAGAGATGAATGTCTTATCATAGAGAACAATAACTTCTGGTAATTCCATTTGTAGAAAATGAGTTATAAATTACTGATAATTATCATTAATTAAATGTATTTATTATTTTTTTTTATTGTCAAATCACTTTGTAATCTATTTAAATAATACTAAAACTATATGATTGTAATAGGTTTTTCCTTTCTTTTGTTTATGTTATAATCAAATGATTATTTTTCTGGAAGAGGTCGCTAAAGTCAAGATCATTTTGACTTTGAAAAATATAGTCTGCTTTTAGTTTTCAAGGAAGGAACAGTGCTGAAATTTGGTAACTCAATTTTTTCATTTTATTTTGCAGAAATAAATGTAATCAAAGTAAAATTTTAATAATATAATGTGTGGCTAAAATTTTTTGATAAGACGTCCTGATTTCCTGTGCCATCTACCTATTTAAAAACCTTTTATACTTAAAAATTTATTGTCTCACGCTAAAGTTAAAAATGACAGAATTAACTAAGGGAATCACGAAAAGTGTTATTATGTCTAAATTAAGGAAGATAAATGATTTCCAAGAAAAAATTAATTATTTATTAACTTTATGTCATTTATTGATATTTTCTTGGTATAGAAAGAAAAAAATAATAATTGAAAGAAATATTTTGAAACCAAGGAAAATCAACTAGAAACATTTTCGCACTCTTTCTCAATATTGTCTGCCTTTACAAATAATGCAATTACATATGTTTAAAATGTTTTTATTCATCAAGAATTGTCTAAAAATAATAATAATCATCATAATATTAAACTATACATTTGTATATTTTTTTTTTAAAAAAAAAAAAGAAAAAAAAAATGAAAGACTTTCTTGAAGTAAATGTAAGAAAAAAAAATTATATACGTGCATTCTTACGGAGAAGTTACCGTTAAAAAATTTATAATTCCTAAAGTATGAACAAAACCAAATATCTCAGTGACTTAATGATAAAAATAAATGATATATTATATTACACATCAGTTGGATTTATTAAAACTTCCTATACATGTAAATCAGCTGCAGTTATTATCAGAATAATCTCTCGGAAAAATTGCGCATTTTCGTCCATAAGTAAGCTAGCTAATATGAATTGTACGTATCGTCAATAATAAAAAAGAAAAGAATTGTGTATGTTTATCATCTATCGTCAACTGTTCGTTATGTTATAATATGTATATTTTATTTTCTATGGATCCCAAAATTGTAGCAGTTTAATTCAAGTAAGAATTAATCTTCAATTCTGCTATATTTTTCTTTACCTAATTTATTAAATGCACAAAATAAGAGAAAACTTTTATTTAAAGGAAATAATACCATGCGTTTATTGTTTTTAAACTTGCTTCATGAAATACGACTGGATAAAGCTCTTCAATTGCTCAACAGAAAAACATTTTCTAATGAGAGAGTATGCACTTGTTAATTAATGATTGTTTAAAACTAAGTTATAAATGATATGTATTTTTTTTGTTATATCACATAGGTTAAAGTCTTTATGGTCAAGTGATATTTAATAGCCTTGTAATGACAAAGGTATGTTTTAATATAATTATTATAGGTTAAGTTGATATTTAACACGAAAGAAAAAAAATCTATAAAATATGTTTTAATTATTACATACAATTGTAGGTAGAAATTTTTGTATGTTAGATACGTAAAAGAAAAATATTTAGATATTTAAGGGGTAAAATAAATATTGAAAATTATCAGAAGTAACTAAAAAAAAAAAAAATGCTATAACAAAATATTTCTTGTTAAAGTTTTGAAGCGAATTTATACTGTATTAATTGAGGAATTTATTCCTAATTATTCTTAAATAACACATCCACTTTATTTAGTTTAAGATAGTATGCTACCAACTATTTTTGAATGTTCCTTTATTAAAATTAAAATTATTATACTTTTATTCTATGATGTCCATTGATTTCAGATGTTGATCAAAGTATACACGGTAACATAAGTTTATTATAATCAGTGTATTTACTTATCCTGCCCAGATATAGCATTGGTATATGCTTAATATTCACATAGGTAATAATTATAATGTATTTATTTTGTGGGATGAAAAATGATCTCCCCAAAAGCTTTGTTTTCCATGAGAGGAAGATTTTAAATATAATGTTCGGGTATGTTTATAGCCCAAGTGATCGATTCTCATAGATAGGACGATCAAGAATTTATCTAGCATTTAGTATGCGTCATTCATTTAAATCCCAGGAGAGGATTGTATTTGGTGTGTGTTCATTGTATGCCCAAGTAAGAGGCAAGAAACCACCAAAATATTTTAATGTAGTAGATTACTTTACAGACCTTCGTGGTTATTCCATATTCCTCATGTGAAAATAAAGATAGCTCCACCATGGAAGGTGTTGATTATTGTGCTTAATTTTGAAAGTTCGGGCAAGATAAAGGTTATATTGGAGGTGTTAGTTCCTCAAGATCCACTTTAGTATAAATAGTGCGTTAGTAACTAGGATCAATATCTGTATTGTGCTGCTAAATATTGCTAGTATTTGACAAGTAAATCAATGGAGAAAGTAATTAAAATTGCGTAATTTTAAAACGCTTATTTACTGAAGGAATATTCAAATGCAATATTTAATTCTGGTTAGTAATTAAATAATACTCATATTTAAAATTATACGTATGAATAAAATTTGTGTCATAACTTAAGTTAGCATTAAGTTAAATGTAAGATGGTAAGTGTAACTTCTGATAACTGGCCTATAATTAGAATAGGTTATCCCATTGAAGACCATAAATAAAGTAAATGTATTAGAAATAAATTTAATATTTTGCGTATTGCATATGATTGGATTAATCATTTAAAAAAAAAAAAAAATAGTTAGTCAATAATTTTGAATAAAAGCTTCTACAAGGTTACCAAAATTTAATAAACAATGTATTGGTAATGAAATGTACTTTTAGTTAATCAATCCATATGATTGCATACAGGAGAAGTAGTAACCTCTAGTCCATAACCAAAAGAGTATACAGATTAATGTCAGTTATATTTTATATTTTTGTATTACTATGGGATTATTGAATAAATGTTCATATTTTTTTTTTGTGATAATAATAAATTATAGTCTTGTTAAAATTTGTTGTAGATTCATTTTTTTGTTTTTATATGCTAAATATAAGTGTTTGCACAATATTTGCAAAACCTTTTCTTGAGTCCGAAATCATTCCAAATTCTTAAAAACTTAATATACCAGATAAATAAAGTTGAGCAGATCGGAATATGTCATTATATTTTAGTTTAATGATAATTATTTATGGAGTTGAAAACTTAAGACTAAACATTCACCTTTGTGTACAGAAAAAAAAATGAATTTATTCACAAACCATTAACTTTGGTTGCACATTATTCCATTCCCATTTAGTTAAATTGTCTAAGTAATAAATCTTAGTTATATTATTGTGTTGTCATGGATGATGGAAGGACACAAAAAGCACCCTTGTCTTTTTATTATTCTGACTGAGATTCTGAAAAAAAAAAGGCTGTGTTATTCAAAATTATACATCATTATTGAATAGAATTATCATCTCTTTAAATAATATAGCAGTTGATATGAGAGATGAAGACACATTGAATTTAAGTAAAATAAATGTTTCCTATAGCTGACCAGAATGCCAGTCATATGCGACAACACAATACTGCCGAGCATTTCCTTACATGAAACAAAGAACCCTGAGATTAATATTATTATAATTATTCTTTAAATTAATAAGTGATCAATTATTGTTGTTATTACAATCGTGGCATGGCTTAAGAGAATTGAATGTACAATTGTATTATATGAAAAGTATTTTAGATCATATTGGAAAATTAATGGATATGTTGCTTTATTTTGGTTGCCTTAATTTACAACCTGAAAAATTGGTGTCAACAAGTGCAGACAAAATAACCTAATACAGCTCAGAGTATGATTAGTGTCTAAGTGCAAACTAAACTAATAAAGAATTACAGAATAAAACAGAGGCTATATATTTATTAGGTTAGAATATATATATATATATACAAATATTAAGCAGTAAATCATCCCACATGGTTAACATTTGTATATTTATTTCAGTATAGCATTATGCACTGGGATTATTTATTATATATTGTAACTACGCACATTCCCTCGTTTATTTCACTTTATGTTTATTAATTTATATTATATATATTAGCTAGTTATTGAGATTTGATCTCTTCTGATCATGCATTTCTTTCCAGAGGGTGAATTGGCATGCCTATGCATTCATAATATTTATAACTCTGACCATCCCCTCCCGTGTGAAATTTTCCCATGTTTTGAGTCATTCTTCCCTTATTGTGAAGTTTTCCTAATATTCGGTTATTCAAAGGGTGAGGGAAAGGGATTTGGCTGATAAATACAAGCATGGATGTATGCAAACTAATAATTTGGCTCTCACAAACTTAACTAACTCTCTCACTGTGCGAATGTCCACATTTATGAGCTATGGCCCAAATGCCAATCTTGCTATTTAACAAGAATCACAGAATCCGCCAACAGTAAATTAACTCAAATAAATTTTAAGCTTTTTCCCAGTTTATACTAGCTCATGCTCAGGGGTGGTGGCATGACCCACCGAAGAAGATGTGGCAGGTGAATTAAAATCTCTCTTTGCCTTTCTTTTACTTTAATCTAACACATAAACATATATCAACACGCACTCTTGGGAAAGTAAAAATGGAATCTATTTCAAAACATACAATACATATTCCAAACCAATATATATATATATAATAAAATGTAAAAGAAATAAATAAACAAACAAAAAAAAATAAAGTTTGTTTTGTTAAATTTAAAATCTATTTATGTTTATTTGAATAAAATTATAAAGTGGCTCACGTGTATATGACATAATATTCTGTTTACAGGATGTTATAGTTAAAGAATAAAATCTATGAAGTAAAATATGTATAAAGTTATTACACTATTTGCTTTTTGTGTATTTAAAGATTGGAAATAATAGTAAATATATTTACCGCTGTTTTGACGAGTCTTCTGAATTTAAAATAAATGTTTCTGAGTGCACTCTTTGTGATCATTAATTCTTTTACTTTTATTCTAATTCCTTGGGTAAACATGGATAAAATTGTGAGTCCATTTGGTCTTTTAATTCAGTGTTCTAATTAAGAAGTTCATCATTCTATGATAGATCTGTGGAATGACGGACATCAGGTGCAGGATTCATTTGTCATGTTTTCTATCCTTTTTTTATATAATATTTAGGGCAATCTGTCTCTTAATATCTTGCATGGTCTCAAAGGTACAGAAGGAGCTGGAGTCTAACATAGACTCCCAGCATGATGAGAACTTTACCCCATGCATTTCATGGAGTTTCCTTTATACCTTTTTTTTTTTCTAATCAAAAATGATTTTTATAAATCTCTTCTTTTTACCACGTATTGCCTTTTGCCTTTTCTCTGCAATAATCAATAGCCAACTGCCAAAAAAAACAAAATGTCCTTCCTCTCAACAATGTTTTATCTTTTTTTTTTTTTATCTCTAGTCAAAAATCTTTTTACCCAATACGTGAACAAAAGAAAAACCACTCAGCAACTTGGTCTTAACTTTTGCTATTTTTGGAAATTCCCTCTAATTATGCTTTGTTGTTTACCTTGATAATTAGACAATAGGATTTTCAAGAATTTAATTTCTTAATGGACATTCTGCCTGTTTTCTTTTAGTTAACACAAAAATAATTTCCACAAAGTTTCGATAGCTTGATAATATATTAATTTAAATGAAACATCCAACTATTAACTATATCCATTTCAATAACAGTACAGTCTGTTCGACTAATTGATTCATGGAAGGTAAACAAAATTCCTTTCTTTTGTTTTCTTCATATTTTAAAATATTTGAAAAGCTCTTGTTTTTGTTTCATTTTTCTTACTCCCTTCAACACAATATGTATCAATATACACATATGCCACAAAATAAGAATAAAATAAGTGAGAGAAAGAAAGTAAAATATATACATTAATATTAGTAACCCATCACCGCTATTATTATTATTATTATTTACATAAGTATATATGTGTAGCTACGTGGTACTTTCCAAATACACAACTCATGAAACAAAACACACACATACACACATACATAGCCTGATTTACACTCTCCCTTGTAACAGGGTTTGAACCCAGTTCCTGTTACAATGCCCCCCCCCTTGTTTGAAAGACTTCACAATGAGATTCCTCACGTTTTGAAGGCTAATTCTAACTAATACTTATGCCGGCTTTAGTGACCTGGCATTATACGTACCCTTGATTTCTTGTCCGGTATCCAGCCAAAATGCATTCCAGCCTTGACTCTGCACAATGGTGAAAGGGCCTTCATATAGGTTGCAAAACTTTTACATATGAACTTTCAAGGATCACTCACTTGAGGAGTTTTTACTAGGACCCTATCACCTACTTTGAAGTAATAACTAGGCTTCAGGTTCTCCTGTTCTGACACTTGCTTGCTCAGATTATCTGTTGGTGGGCCAACATGCAATCAGCCTCAGGATTTATGGATTGGTCTTTGGTTCCTGGCAACGCCACCCTCATCAACCATGGAATGTGCTTCCCTAAATGCAATTGCACTGGTGCAAACCCATGGGTTCATTTATGGACCAATTAATATAGTTCACTACTTGTGGAAGACCTTAACCCAACCCCAGTGATTATCAGGTGTATACATCCTAAATAACCATCCCAGCTCCTACATTACCCTCTCACATGAGTTGGACTGGGGATTTTGAATGGAAGTTAATACATGCTTTATATTATGTTTATGTGTCCACCTCTCCCATTCACCTAAAGTAAATGTGAGTACTGTGATCCGATAGGATGATTTTTGGCTTCCCTGCCAATGGAAAATGTTTATTTTCGAGGTTTTTAATTGTCTACTTTACATTTGACTGGGCTACAGGGTATGCAGCCACAAATTTAGAAAACAGGTCATATACGACCACCATATATCACTTTCAGTTAAATGGAGGAAGTGGTCTGTAATAGTCTATGGCCATCACTTCTTGAGGTCCATCTGGTATCATGGAGGTCATGGGTGGGGTATAATATTGGTTCACCAGCTTGGCCCTCTGGCACACCTCACATTTGTTCAGGATACCAATGATGTTACCTGCTTGCCTGGCCAATAAAACCATTTCCTAATCAGGTGCTCTGTTTTTGGTGTCCCATAATGTCCATATAGTTTGTGCAGGTGATTAACCACAGCATCCCTCAAGTGGCCTGAGAGGAATGGTCTCCATTCTTCAGGATCACTTTGAATCTTATATTGAATGACTGTCGCATATTTGATAATTCTCCATCTTCTTTCCTAGCCAATTTACATTGACTGGCTCCCCTGCTTCTAATAGGGCTATCAATGGCACCAGCTTCTCATCTCCTCTTTGATGGTGGGCCAGCTGTTCCAGGTCTTTCTCTATGCCTTCATTTATGGCCAAGTTGATACCTGCTATGTATACATCATCACATTTTAAATGTTGAGTCTGGCAACCAGCAGGATTGCAGCTCAAAATATCAGCCACAATATTCTCTGATCCCTTACAGTAATGCACCATGTAATCATACTCCTGGAGAAACAAACTCCACTGTACTAGTCAGCTGTTAGTCAAGTAGCTGTGATTGATGAACTCAAGACTCTTGTGATCAGTGATTACAATCATTTTAGATCCCAGCAAGAGCAGTCTGAACTTCTGAAATGCCCATATAATAGCTAGTGCCTCTTTCTCAGTAGTGGTATAGTTCATTTCTGGGCCTTTGAGTAATCAACTTATAAAATATAATAGTCCCATTTTACCATCATCCTTGACTTGTGATAATGTAGCACCAATCCCATACCCACTGCTATCGGTCTGCACCAAAAAGGGCTTGTTGAAATCAGGTAATGAGAGCTTCACAAAACCTTCTTTAATGTCTTCAAATTCCTGGGCTTGTTCCCCAGACCACTTTCAAGAGACATGGTTCCTTAATAATTTCAACAGTGGTTCTGATTTCTCCACAAATCGCTCCTGGTAATGATGATAAAAATTGCAAAGGCCTAAAATGGAACGTATTTGTTTCCTAGACTGAGGTGTTGGATAATCCCCAATGGCAAGGACTTTATCATGATAGGGTTGAATCCCCTGGGCCCCTACTATGTGATCCAAAAATGTGACTTCTTTCCTACACAGAACACTTTTTTTAGATTTACTTTGATTCCCCTTTTTTGCATTCATCTAACAAAAGGTTTATTTCTCTGAGATGATCATTTACAGTGAATGAGGCTATCAGGATATCATCCACATACACGGTTATGAGATATTTGACTTCTGGGGATAACACCTGATCCAGGCACCTTAATAACCTGGCCCCACTGTTTATGAGACCGAAAGACATCTTATTGAATTGGTATGAGTAGCCCTCAAATCAGAAAGCAGTATACTTACAATCTTCAGGGTGTAGTGATATCTGCCAGTAGCTGGCCATCAAGACAAATGTGAAAAATTTTTTTCCATGGAACTTTCCCAGCAATTCCTGCATAGGTGGAGGGATGTTGCAATCAGGTATAGTTATTTTATTTGTCTGACATTTAAGCATAACTGAAATTTTTCATCTTTCTTTTTTACTACCACAAGAGGGTTGCAATAGGGTGATGAACATTTCGACACTATTATCATCTGATCAATTTGCTTCTTTATCTCTTCTTTGTACTGATGTGGTATAGGGTAAGACCTAGATTGGAAGTGTTGGTCCTGGCTTAATTTAATTCTTTATTCAAACCTATGGATTGTACCGGGTATATCCAAAAAAACCTGACAATGCCTCATCAATATTTCTTCTAACTCTGACTCCTTCACTATTTGGCTTTCTTGACCTTTTCTCTAATGGTGTGTCCTATAGGGTTTTCCCCAATTTTGAGTACTCCGATAGAGCCATATAGTACAATCATTCCAAATTCCAGTTCTTTATTTTCATATAACAACAGTCCTTTCTTATAGTTCAGTCTACACTTATGTATGTACAGGAAATCAGACCCCAATAATACCTCATGTATCAGTTCTTTCATAACCAAAAAGGTGTATGAAATGGATTTTCTCATTGATCTTCATCTTGGCCCATACCTGTCAAGGCTCTATCTTCATCTTGCAATTATTTGTCATAGTGACACGAGTTTCTTTTAGTGGAAGGACTTGGATCCCAGGCTGTTGCCTTAAAATTTGTTGGTATAGCCTCTCTGACAGTACAGAAACCTAGCTCCCTGAATCTATGAGTGTTGCTACTTTAATATTGCCAAATGTGTTCATAATTTTTGGACATGTTTGTGGGGCATATTCTGGAACCCTATTCTCCCATGAACATATGAGGTTCCCTATTTGTCCTCTCTTTTCAGCATAGCTCTAACCTGTTCTATTTCTTTTGTCAATTTTTGGTTTATTTTCCTCTTTCTTGTGATATTGCATCTGCCTTCCATCTACATCTCTTGCTCTCTTATCTTCAGGACCCCACTGATAACTGCTTACCTCAAGCATACCTAACACTTTATCTATCTTCTTAGCTGATTTATCACTCCTTCCCAATATGCACTTCATTGTTAAGCTGATATTTTGGCATACTATCCCTACTATTTGCTTCTCTGACATCTTGCATGCTTCTAAGCTTCTCAACAGAGACACCTGCTGTCTAAAAAACTACGAAATTTTCAGTGCCATGCTCTTGATATTTTTGCCCTATCACCTGCCATTTTATTTTTTCTTGCTGGCTTCTGACCAAAAGGTCTTCTCTAACATTGTTCTGTACTTTCCGAAGCTCTCAGGGTAACTAGCTAGTGAGTTCCACCACATAAGGGTGTGTTCTTCTAGGTGGTTGTAAGCTATAATCACCTCCTTTTCTGGTATTTTATTTATCATAAAATACAATCTTTGTAAGCTTTCCACAGGTCTTACCGACATTTCCCCCACTTCGCCCTTGAATATTTTGATTTTTTACCAGTTCTACTCCCATATTCGTTTTCCCTTTCATTATTCTTTTTGTTATTTATTTTCTACTCCTATTGACCATACGCACCAGGTACAATGTCCCAGCTCCTTCACCATTTTGCCACATGGTATATATATTTTTGCCCTACCTGCTTTTCTATTTCAAAGATTTACATTTCCACTATCTGTTTTACCATACTATTTTTCTCTTCATTTTTCTTCTTTTAAAAAAAATATTTAACCGCCAACGAATCCTGTATTTTAAAAAAAAAATTTTTTTTTGATTGATGAACCCTCTATCTCTTTTGGCTGTATTCACCCCACCACTCTCTGTTCTTCAAAAGTTCATCATTGGGTGTCCATTGTAACTAACATGCACATTCCCTCGTTTATTTCACAAAATTTATATTATATATATTAGCTAGTTATTCAGATTTGATTTCTTCTGATCGTGCATTTCTTTCCAGAGGGTGAATTGGCATGCCTATGCATTCATAATATTTATAGCTCTGACCATCCCCTCCCATATGAAATTTTCCCATGTTCTGAGTCATCCTTCCCTTATTGTGAAGTTTTCCTAATATTCGGTCATTCAAAGGGTGAGAAAAAGGGATTCGGCTGATACATGCAAGCATGGATGTACACAAACTAATAATTCAGCCCTCACAAACTTAACTAACTCTTTCACTGCATGAATGTCCATGTTTATGAGTTACAGCCCAAGTGCCAATCTTGCTATTTAACAAGAATTGCAGAATTCGCCAACAGTAAATTAACTCAATAAATTTTAAGCTTTTGCCCAGTTTATACTAGCTACGCTCAAGGGTGGTAGCACCACCCACCAGAGAAGAAGTGGCAGGGAATTAAAATCTCTCTTTGCCTTTCTTTTACCTTAATCTAACACATAAACATATATCAACATGCACTCTTGGGAAAGGAAAAATGGAATCTATTTCAAAACATACAATACATATTCCAAACCAAAAAATATATATATAATAAAATGTAAGAGGCAAATAACCAAACAAAAAAAAATAAGGTTTGTTTTGTTAAATTTAAAATCTATTTATGTTTATTTGAATAAAATTATAAAGTGGCACACATGTGTATATGACATAATATTCTGTTTACAGGATGTTATAGTTAAAGAATAAAATCTATGAAGTTAAATATGTATAAAGTTATTACACTATTTGATTTTTGTGTATTTAAAGATTGGAAATAATAGCAAATATATTTACCGCTGTTTTGACGAGTCTTCTGAATTTAAAATAAATGTTTCTGAGTGCACTCTTTGTGATCATTAATTCTTTTAATTCTATTCTAATTCCTTGTGTGAACATGGATAAAATCACGATCCCTTTGGTCTTTTAATTCAGTGTTCTAATTAAGAAGTTCATCGTTCCATGATAGATCTGTGGAATGGTGGACATAAGATGCAGGATTCATTTGTCATGTTTTCTATCCTTTTTTTATATAATATTTAGGGCAATCTGTCTCTTAATATCTTGCATGGCCTCAAAGGTACAGAAGGAGCTGGAGTCTAATATAGACCCCCAGCATAATGGGAACTTTACCCCATGCATTTCATGGAGTTTCCTTTATATCTTTTCTTTTTTCTGATGAAAAATGATTTTTATAAATCTCTTCTTTTTGCCACATATTGCCTTTTGCCTTTTCTCTGCAATAATCAATAGCCAACTGCCAAAAAAAAAACAAATGTTCTCCCTCTCAACAATGTTTTATCTTTTTTTTTTTTTTATCTCTAGTCAAAAATCTTTTTACCCAATATGTGAACAAAAGAAAAACCACTTAGCAACTTGGTCTTAACTTTTGCTATTTTTGGAAATTCCCTCTAATTACGCTTTGTTGTTTACCTTGATAATTAGACAATAGGATCTTCAAGAATTTAATTTCTTAATGGACATTCCACCTGTTTTCTTTTAGTTAACACAAAAATCATTTCCACAAAGTTTGATAGCTTGATAATATATTAATTTAAATGAAACATCCAACTATTAACTATATCCATTTCAATAACAATACAGTCTGTTTGACTAATTGATTTGTGGAAGGTAAACAAAATTCCTTTTTTTCATTTTTTCTTCATATTTTAAAATATTTGAAAATCTCTTGATTTTATTCATTTTTCTTACTCCTTTCAACACAATATGTATCAATATACACGTATGCCACAAAATAAGAATAAAATAAGTGAGAGAAAGAAAGTAAAATATATACATTAATATTAGTAACCCATCACTGCTATTATTATTATTATTTACATAACTATAGATGTGTAGCTACGTGGTCCTTTCCAAATACACAACTCATGAAACAAAACACACACATACATAGCCTGATTTACTCTCTCCCTTGTAACAGGGTTTCAACCCAGTTTGTGTTACAATATATATTATATTATGAACTACACACGAATATTGGCTTAGATTAAAAACAATATGTTTTTCAATTTCAGTTGATAGATTGATAGTATAATCAAAAAATGAATGATTGTCATTAGGAAGAAAATGTATTTGGATCCTAAAGCTCCAGGAGCACATAGTCTCAAAATCCAAAGATCCTCACTGATGAAAGCCATAAATTGGAAACTAAATATTGGATAGGACAGTACTGAATAGGGATTTATTAAACACTATCATTTGGATTACATTAGTTACTAAAACTTACAGTAGGTGGCATAGCTGTGGCAAAAGAAAAAAGGTGGTTGCTGAAATAACAATGTATAAAATAGAATTGTGTAATATCATTACTTTATACCAATCCAGATCACAGGATAAAGGTGTTTTAAGTTGTTAAACATGTTTTTCAAATTCAGTTGACAGCTTGGTAGTGTAAAGGTGTTTTAGATCCTAAAGGTCCAAGCATACTGTGGCAAAAGCCAAAGTTTCTTATTGATGAAGGTCATAATCTTGAAACTAGTCTGTGATTATTGGATAGGAGATCAGTGAATAGGGATTTTCTACACACTGTCATCTGGCTTCCCTTATTTATTAAAGCTTCAGTAAATGGCGTATTAGTAGTGAAATAATGTATTATATGAAATTAACCATTATTATCTTAAAGAGAATATCATTGCTATTTAAAGAACTTTTAATGCTTTAGGTCTCTCAAAATGTTCCAATTCTCTGAAGCTACATTGCATTTACACAAAATAATGATTGAACCAAGAAAGTATCAAAATAAAGGTATCAAATCATGCCATCTTGGTTACAAAAAAGCATGTGACTGATGATATTCTTTTGGCATTTTCTAAATATAAATAATTTTTAGTCTCTGGTTAAGTGTTTCATCTGTACATATGGTATATTTTGATAATCCATTGATCAGTGCAGTATAGTTACATAGTTGATGTGCAGACTCAGAACTAAATATTCACATGATCACCATTCTTTATTACACAAGCTGTTTAAACAGAAGCAAAATACTTCATACAGTAGCACTACTCAGTGCAAGCCATAAGCTAGAAACTAGTCTGGTAATATTCAATGAGAATCATTAGATAGGGATTTTATGCACAATCCTTCCTGCATCCATTGATTACTCTGGTTTGCACTGAGTAGTGCTACTGTATAGAGAGTTTTGCCTCCATTATAACTAAATAATCAAGATTGGTTATCAATAAATTAAAGAAAAAAATTCACTTTTATTAATAAGTATAAATTATTATGCTCACACATAAAATGTTGAATACTATCAAACTTTTGGGCAACTAACTATCAAAAATAATAAATTTAATATGATAATTCAGCTATAAACATTCTCTCTGTAAAGTTGACAATAGATTATTTTGGCTAGCACTTGTATGTTCACATTTGTTAACTTTTTTATATTTCAAAGAAATCATAAATTGATGGCTCAGGAAATTATATATAATATTTGGGCACTTAAATGATATAGAATTAAGTGCAAAAGATTTTTTTCCCAATTGGAAAACAATCCAAAACCTTTAACTTTTTTTTTCTCATGTGTCATAGCATCAGCCTGGAAGCGAACCCGCTAACCCGGGACAACTGCTTGTAAGACAGCTGTGCTGACCTTTCAACCACCAACGCTTGACAAAACCTTTAACTTTTGAATCTATTATTCTACAATTAAGCAAAAATTTTCTTCAATGATTTGTTTTAATGCAAAAATATTGTTTATATTGTTTGAGAATTCATAAGAATTTAAGCACCACAGATGACAGAGTTGGTCATGACCTATTGACCTTAAATACTAGAGTCTACTATTCTGTCATTACACTAAACAATTCACAATGACTTTTGGCCATAACCGTTTCAAAATGCCTTAATTTTAAATTGTAATTAGCTCTAGCAGGTTTATTAGTCTATGGATAGTGAACGTAGTTTTTAAAATATTAAACAGCTCAGCAATTTTAGAAATGTTCCCTCTGCTAATCAGACTCAGTAATCTGATGTTTTAAATTTAGTTCTTAATTATTAGATCATTATTTATTTATGTATTCCATTTTCCTCAGATTTTTTCCCCTAATTTATAATCATGTGTGCACTTCTATAAAGAATAATAGCATTTTATTATCTTTTTATTTTTATTTTATTTGTAGTGAAATGTTTTTTTAGGTGTTATATATTTTTAAAGACAATCAAATGTCTTTGTATCGTAATAGCAAGCTTAAACATAGATCAATACCTTACTTTGTTCCATTACAGTCTAAAATCTTTTAATGCCATCATCTTACATGCTCTCTGATATTGAACTCCAATAATTTCATCCAATAAGTACTAAGTTGTGGCTAAAGGCTTAGATTTTAAATTCACAGCTGTTGTTTAAAGATAATTTGGACAGATTTTACAACAGTAAAATATATAATTTGAGAACAATATATTTTATAGAAAACCTG
The DNA here is from genome assembly GCA_028023455.1 of Epiperipatus broadwayi. Classification (NCBI taxonomy): domain Eukaryota; kingdom Metazoa; phylum Onychophora; class Udeonychophora; order Euonychophora; family Peripatidae; genus Epiperipatus; species Epiperipatus broadwayi. Next base: position 181,076 of record JAQFVV010013078.1, on the reverse strand, counting down.
TTTTGGTAATTTAATTCAACCTTTTTAATAACGTTATGTGAGTGCATTATATATATATACTTTCGGTGTAAATTATAAATAATAGTTCTTTTAAATAAACAAATATATAATTGAAAGACTTTATTATTCATGAGTTCCTAAGTTCGGGTGCGGGAAGTGTCAAAATTCGACTCCATACGAGATCCTTACACTCCAAATACGGACAGTTCTTTTTATAAAATATAAATTAATACATTTATATTTTATTTAAACGTTTAACTCATAACTCTAAAATTATTATAATTTCATTACAGTAAAAATCATCTCTCTCTTTCTTTTTCTTTTTTTCTATATTCTAATTTTATATTGTAATTTTTTTCATTTTACTCATTTATTATATATCAAGATACTATTCAGGTTATTCTCTTATTTCCTTATTCTATTTGCAATAGTTTGCTTTAATGTTTTAAAAGTTGGCTAACTTTTACTTAGCAAAAGTTTGAAATGTTAACGCAAACATTTATATATCAATATAAGATCTAAACATTGAGCAAAGACTCGGCAAGCTGGTTTCTTTCCCATTCCAATTTAAATGAAAAATTATTATTATAAGCAATTACTCAACTAATAAGTAAAATACATTTGGTTTAACTTTTTCACTCCAAGAATTATTTATAACTTAATAAAATTTATAACTAAACATCATGTCTTTCCGTTTGCTAGCATAACCTTTCAATAAGTTTTTTTATTCTATTCCAAAATCTACTATTGTAACTTTGAGTAATGATAAGGCTCGTATTTGCATATTTCCAGATTAGTTTCTAGTTTAGTGTTTTTGTTAGTGAAGATTTTGAATTTATATACAAACTAATGCAACTAATGTTTGTAAAAGTCATTTTTAACTCTATGGTTTCAAACTCAAACTAATTGTTGTGTAAAGTTGATAGTTCTAAAATAAATTGAAGTCGACACAAGTTTTTTTCACTATTATGTTTAATTTCGCATATTTATCACGTGAATCAAAATTTACAATGTTTAAAAATGATAAGAAATTGCCTTGCTTTGCTGACTATCAGTCTATTTAAAGCTAATTTTTAATAATTTTATTGATTGATTTAAAACTCGCTCCTCTAACTAAATTTGTTTAAGCCATTCCTTTATATAACAATATAAGATGAGATAAAGGATAGTCACACTTTTAGTGGAAAAAGTGTCTAATGTTTTGCCTAAAGTGCAGATAAATTATTAATAGTAACAGTCAACTTTAGTAAATATGATCTCAAACAATATATATATATATACCACATATGGTTAACAAATTCTGCACTACGCTCTGTGAAATATATAAATATATTACTCTGGATTTCAAAAATAGTCAGGTGTAAGTGATACCATTTTGAAACTTTATGCTATTAAATCTTAAATATTGAAACACGAACTAATTCAAACAAAGACTGAACAAATATGTTTACTATTCTTATATAAAAAAACTAAACATTAGTAATTTTAATCTTTAAACCACCTAATATAATTATATATGAAAATAATTCCAGTGCATAACGTTATATTGAAATAAATATCCAAATATCAAATCACCACACATGGTTAACAAATTCAGCACCACCCTCTGCTATGCTTTGGTATTATATATATATAATTAATTTGTAAATATTTATTTACTGTACTTAATTTCTTTAATTAACTTTATTTCTTTACTTAACTTATCTAGTAAGCAACACCTTCAATATTCTGAAATACCTCCATTTCGTTGATCATAGAAATACTAAATCTGGTGAAAATATAGCCACAATTTCTTAAATCTACAGAATTCAATGACAATGGTTGATTAACCTTACTGATATCTTCATTTTTTCAAAACTCAGTAAGATTTGTTTTCATGTGATGTGATATAGCCACTTCTTTATCAAAGTCAGGAATCTCTCAACCATTATGCCAAGAAAAACCTTTTAGCCACATTACCTTCCCTTTTCATTTCTCATCTTAAGTTCTTCACATATTCTTTTTTATCCTGTTCCATCCCATTTCCCCAACATCATCTTTCTCCATTTTATGGCCTCCATATCTATATCCCCTTATCTTTTTCTAAATCAAAACCCACTTTCTATATAATCACTTTGTTTATACTTATTTTCCCTCAATTTCATTATTTATATCCTTTCTGCTTGAAGGCATTTATATTCAATTAGCACATGCCTAATATTTTCCATGTCTTTCTTACATAATTTGCAGACTAATTCACCCACATTTCTTCATATATGTGTCTATTCCCTTGTTGCTAATGATCCTGTTTGAACCTTAAACCGTAAACTACTTTCCTTGCTATTATTATAAATTAACTCATACTTAATATTCCATTTCCTTCTATATATATGTAGACTCTTTTTATTCTCCATACTAGTTCTCTATCTCTCCAGCTTCCTATTTTTTATTAATGCATCTATTCTCCTATCCCATGATTTTCTACCATAGTAGAACAATCCTTCTAATACAATCATCTCAACTTTTGTTCAAGCATACTGACATAAAGTCTTTATCCAAATCTTCTGCATACTGTATTACCTTTTCAATTAGATAAACAATAGCATCCCTTCAGAGGAAATTTATCAACAATTCCAGCAAACTAGTAAGATTATTAATATCTCAGATCCCCAAAAACATATTTTGATTGAACACAAGTGATATTATGAAGTGTTTCTCATAAGACTATTGAGTTGAATAAATACAGAAACATTTGTAATTAGAAAAGTATATAAGAACAGATCATCATTCTAACAGAAGCAGGGCTGTAGACTCAATATCTAAAGGTTTTTGCTTGAATTTTAATTTCGCAGCAAACTCCATTTAAACAATTAATTGAAAATGTGCTCAACCTGTTAGTTGAGTGCTCATAAAATAAGCAAGTGACCTCCTGAATTCTAACTGTGATTATTTTTAAAGATCATATTAAATGTCTATCTTCGGGTGCATATTTTCATTGATTATTTTAACTAAAATAAATTTAAAAATTTTATGCAATTAGCGATCAAAGACTATACATTGGTAAATATTTATTATAGCTTAGAATAATTATAAAACTGCAAAAGTGAATTGAGCTTCAGGAAAAAATGTTTTAGTCATAGCATAATACAGATTTTCTTTTATTTAACATTCTGTATTATGCCTTCTCATTTTGAAGAAGAAAAATCTAAATACTACATTTACTTCAATTTCATTAAACAAAATTTTAAAATAAATGTCTACGCATATTTTGACAGGTTTAACAGAAATAAGATGAGAAAGAATCATGTAAGAATAAATAAAATAAAATAAATGTACATTTTTCATAATTAAATTTGAATTGAATTACTTTTTCGCTCAGAAATCTTTCATGAAGCCTAACACACTGTCAAAATTAAGATATTATTTTAAATTATCTTTTAAACTTGTAAGTATATTTATAAAATAAATTAGTTTAGATATTTTATATTTTAGTTTACTGCAATTTCTATTCCAATATTTATATATTCATATATTAGAAGAAACTTGCAAAAACATTTATAATCAAGTTAAAAGTGAATAGATCCCTTCCTTTCTTTCTTTCTTTCTTTATCTTCATAATTTCTTTATATTTTTTTCAACTCAAAGTATATCTTAACTTGATTTCTGATTATATATTGTGTGAATCTTAGCAACTGACAATATTAATACTTGAATTCCTAGAATATCTTCTACATTCAGACGTAATCATATATATGTATATTGTAACCGAAAAACTCTTACCCCAGATTGTCACAGTCTAAATTAATAATACAATACACAGCTATTACCATACAATCCGGTTGCGACCAGGGTACATCGCGAAGACTAATCGCAACATTACGCCAAGTTACCTAACTAAACTAGTATTATTCTTTTAATTAATTATAATTCTCCTTAATTGCTGGATTTCAAACGGCATTCTCAAATCTTAATTTATGATCATAAATTAAGTTCTTTCGATGACTGTTTCTTAAAACCACATTATGACCTTAATTTAGACTTTTTATTTGTTTAAGACCCAATGGCAGACCATAGAGATGGTATAATCTATGAAACCGCTAATCATTATGTGGAGAATACTGCCATTAAACCAGGTAGCAATAATTATAATCTGCTCCGTAACATCATCAACGGTAGCTCATCATGTACTCAGGTCTAAAGTACAGAACTGTTATATAGAGTAAATGCTTTGCAATGGAAGATAAACAATATGAATTTTAAGTTATTTCTTCATTAACCCAAATATTAAATTAAATCAATAGCAATGAAACTCTTAGGGATAAATAAGGCATCTGTTATAATTTTAGAAAATGGGTTCAATTGTTCTACTGGCTAGCAAATCTATTATTAATTTAGGTATTAATGTCGCGAATATCAATACAGGTAACAGATTCTGGATATACTCCAGAATTGACAAAGCAAAGCAGCGGTGATGCAGAAGGTAAATGGGATTTTTATTATATCTTATACATCATAAAACACCCAAGAATAAACATTAAAATACTCTCTCAATGTTCCAGTAAACCTTGTGTACATCATCATCAGGGACAAGATGTGCTCTACTATTTATCATCTATTTACTATATTGGATTTCTGACTCTATATGTGACTAATAGTAATGATACAAATAAGTTAAGTTATCAAATTAACATTTATTTACGACTCAATAAATATGAAAATAGTAATTGGTTAATAATATTCATAATTTTACATAAATGATAAATAACATAAAATAACATAACATATTGTTCTATAAGGACAATGTACATTAATTGGGTAATATATAAGAGATTCAAACTCAGTCTTTCACATGCCCCTCAACTTTCCATGCCATCTCATATTTCTGATCCACCTGATCATGCACATGTTGAAAAGCTAAATCGTCACCAATATATGATTTCATGCTAAACCAGCAATCATCAGTTGGTCCAGATTACTATCTCCACATATATATACAATCAGTGCTCAGCTTTATATTAAGACAGCCAATCTGCGTATTTTAATGGACAGGCTTCAAACTACTCCAACCCACAACTCTTCAGCCATCCATTTCATTGAAAACTGATGATGGAATGTTCAAAGCCCACATTAGTGCCAAGGTTGTCATACTTCCCATGTTGATATTTAGTCATTCTGACCCCATTAATTGGGTAAGAAAATAAACAAAATAAAACAAAATAAAATTCTATCATATGTGCTTATTTCTGTGCATGGATATGTGCATGAGTTTCAGAAAATACAATCTAAAATTTTATTACAAATGTATTGATTTTTATTCTTATGGGGATGAGAGAGCTTCAAATTCAGACAATGGCACCTCCAATATGTTGAAACCAGAACCAATGCATTTATACCAAAATTATAATAACAATGACAACCATTGAAATCGATAAACCTATGAAATTTGACTATAATGAGATATGAAATCAAAAGAAACTTTAAACCATCCAACTCAGATATCATATAATTTACCTATAATAAATTGTGATCATAATTCACCTAATGCACTTTTATGGCTGATAAAATAACACATGCAACAAACATTAAGAGGAGTGAAACAATGTATTATAACTTATGGAGACTCTACTCAAATATACATTTGTATAACCAAGAGCAATAATATACCTGTGGATATATTCATCCGCATAAGAAATAATAAAGCAGTATGTACCCTGGGGGTTTTCTAACCATAAACAAAGCAAATAGCATAATTAACAGAATATTCTGTGGATTAACCATCAGTATTTAAACAAACTTAAAGGATATACAAAAAATAATGGTAATGATTATTTCATAGATTAACCACCAGCACAGAATAATATGAAGAATATGATAAATGGTAAACATTTATTCTGTGGATTAGACCATCAGCACAGAAAAATCCATATAACATTAATATAGTATTAACACTTATTTCACTAATAAATAGAAATAAATTACCCTCATTAATCCATCAGCTCAATTGGAAGACACGTGCAGTCTTACAAGCATGAATTTAGACAGGAAATGTAATAAAACTATTGCAGGAAAGAACTGAGATAATGGCTGACCCTAGATGGTATAGTGAGCATTTAATAAAATTTATAATTACAACTTTAAATTATCGTAATATATTTCTTACTATAAGATCTTTTCATTAACTCGTAGTAAATCGTAAGATTTCGCGAGTATTAATGTATTATAAGAATTGTGGACTTAATTAGTGAAGTATTTAATAGCTTCACACTCTTAGATCAAAACACTTCTGCTTCACCTATTTATATATAAAAGTAGGTCAAAGTAAAGAAGGGATTCTCTCAGGATTTTTTCTTTTCTTCATAGCGTAAGCATGTGTTTTAAAGACCTACAGAGGTCCCTAGTGACGATTTTTTCAGATGCTCATTGCTAAGGTTTACAGCCTTGTTAAAACTATTACTGAAATAATAGTGAGCGTTTAATAAAATTTATAATTACAACTTTAAATTATTGTAATATATTTCTTACTATAAGATCTTTTCATTAACTCGTAGTAAATCGTAAGATTTCGCGAGTATTAATGTATTATAAGAATTGTGGACTTAATTAGTGAAGTATTTAATAGCTTCACACTCTTAGATCAAAACACTTCTGCTTCACCTATTTATATATAAAAGTAGGTCGAAGTAAAGAAGGGATTCTCTCGGGATTCTCTCTTTTCTTCATAGCGTAAGCATGTGTTTTAAAGACCTACAGAGGTCCCTAGTGACGATTTTTTCAGACGCTCATTGCTAAGGTTTACAGCCTTGTTAAAACTAATACCTAATATTATAATATGAGTATAAGCATAGAACCCGGAAAAGACCTACAGGATTAAGCCATGTGATATTAGTATGTTATACATTCATTGTACAAATCATAAGACCCTTCCTCAAGCATTGTTCCCTAAATTGACTTTTGTCAGCCCCTAAACCCAAGTTATTAAGCAATTATTTTACACAATAAATTATATATATACCGTGAACTTTACATATTTACAAGATAACATAAAATACAATAAAATATAAAATGAAAGTTTATTAAATTACTACACTAGGTTCAAATACATGTTATTTAAATCCATTGGCTATTAGCCAATCAATTAATAGCACACTTCTTACACTTAATGACAAATGTAATTCAACTAAATATTTCTCTTTTTTTTTAAACAACATATCTTAAAAGTTAATTATATGCTTCTTATCTCCATTTATAAAGAATACATATAAGTTAATTGATTTGTACATAGGTTCTCTGGGAATCTGTGATATTTGAGAGTTAGGATAGATATTTAAATCAAATTATCCTCGAAAGTTAATGAAATTGCATAGTTTTGTTTTAGGGATTTTTCTGAAATTGAAATGTTTTATTACCTTTGATTTATGAATATCAAAAAGAAAGAATGATTGTTAAAGCAAACAATTATCTCATGAGTGCTATAAAAGCAAAAATCATTTTTGGTCAGCTGATATTTCTTTGAACACTATTGTAATTTCAAGAAGGTAACTTGCAATGTTGTTTCTAATATAAGTTCAGAGGGAAATCATAATTAATTCTTCATCATCCAGACAATAATACACAAAAGGATTAAATACTGCTTTCCATTCAACACATATATAACTCTCCCATATGTGTTAAAGTTCATGAAAGCAAAATTTATCCATAGTTATATACAGTACTTCATTCTGCACATTCACAACACTACCATGGGTGTTAATGTTTTGAAGGTAAAACTTTATTCAAGGCTAAACATAGTCTGTAAACAATATGAAATTTCAAATGGACTGACCTTTTACAGCTGCTATTCTTGTTGTCATGGTTAACAATAATTCCTATGCATTTCAGTTGTAGACCTTGTGGAAGATTATCAGCAGCTAGACACACAGTTGGTGGACTCAAACAGATTTATTAGGATTTATCTATACATTTTGCTATTCACGCTTGACAATATTGCAACTTAAATTATTTAAGAGTTTTAATGTAACTTCCTTCTTTATCTTTACATTTTCTCCTTTTTTAAAAGAGAAGTTGTCATTTTCATTATATGTTTAACAGTAAAAGAAAATGAAAATAAATTTTTAATTTTTATTATATTCTTGCTGTCATTACAGTAGTTCTCAAAAAAAAATCTCTTTGCAGTTCTATCTTTTTTTAGCCAATTAAATTTCTTCTCATTTGCATATCTGTTTAAAAAAATGAAAATGAAAAGAAAAAAATGCATTTATCTTATTGTATCCTATAAATTAATTTAAAAGAAATTAAACAAATTCTTCAATTAAACCAAAATAATCTTTAGGATTATTTAAAAAGAAAAACAAATAATAATTATTTGTTTTTTTTATTTATCTCACTATATTTGATGTAATATGATGTTGATTTTCACCTTTAGGTTAAGCACTGTTTATCTGACTTAGTGTTTGGAAACAGAGCAAAACTAATATATGAAAGAAAGAGATGAAAAAAAAATACAATAAAATATATATATACACAATAATAATAAAAAAATGGAATTATATAATCTTACTGTTCAATAAATTTGAATACAAAGGACAAGCATAACAAATGCCAGCCACGATAATCAAGTCATCTGGAAGAAGATAGACAAATGTTTGCTAGTTCTACTAAGTTATTTATATTTTTTACCAAAATATAAGGTTACAATATATATAATTGAAATAAATATAACCCATTATTTTGATGTAAATACATATCACTAAAAAAAACAGCAATGTTTTAGTCTTCTTCTCAGCATAATACACACACACACACACACATATATATATATAATGGATATTGAAAGTGCATTATATTTATAGGTAGTGACATCTAGATTTTGTTTTCAGAATTAGAATTCCTTTTTCCCCATATAACCATTATATTTGTTATATGACAGTGAACAACATGATAGTCTTGTTATGCACCTATAATAATACTGACAAACTAAAAGCAATGATTTTTTTTTTATATTTATAATTTGAATTATTACTTATGATTAATATAGATCCATATTTAATATATATATATATATATATATATATTATAATCAGTGTGCTCATGTGAATGCACAGATATGTAAACAGTTGGAATATTATATATTTGGAATATTATATAAATCTATAATAATGCAATACCTTATATAATTTTTATTCATTTAAATAACAAATTGTTAATTGTATAAATGTTTATGTATATTCATACCTTTTTTTTATTATATTTAATATAATTAGCCTCAGATTTTTCTTTTATTAAAATATATTTTGTGTCTTTATGTATAGTCCTAATTTAAGATTTCTTTTGTTAATTATTTTATTACATTCTTTTTCCTTTATTTCATAAAATGTCATCTAACATAAATGAAAAATTATATAATGATTGTGCATGTATATAGATTGTATAATAGGTTGTATTTTTGAGCATATATTCTGTATGTGTAGAGGTGTATGCATTATAATTTGTATATTTCATTTACAGTATATATATATATATATATATATATGTGGGTGTGGGTGTGGGTGTGGGTGTGTGTAAATGTGTTGAGAGTGAAAATTTCTTTTGCTGCACATAAATTTACATTAAAATTTCATAAAAATTCAAGTGTCTTACTATCAATCAAATAAAATGAGTCTCTCTTTGCTTGAAGTGGGGAAATCTTTTATCAGAGACAAATTCAGGTGATAACTGTGAGAATTTTTTTTTTCATTATACATGTAAGCAAAGCTTTATTAAAACTTGCCTAATTTAATACTACTAAGACAAAATCATTAAGTCTTCAGTTTTAAAACTTTTTGAATGTTCAGAGTCATTATGAGATATAATAATATTAAAACAAATACAGCATGAATTATTATATAAAAATATTAAGAACAAACATTTCTTCAACTATCATGCAAACAACTTTAAAAATTTCCTAGAAACCTATGTATCTGACAATTAAATAAGGTGAGTTTCATATTGCTTGAAGACCCAATAACTTATATGGGAGTCAAATATAAATAAACTAACTTACAAAAAAATATACTTTTACTCTTTATATATGTAAATATTTTATTTGATTAGCAGTTAGACATGAGTTCTGGACATTTTTAATATTTTCTATATAGTGATCACAGCTATGTTTGCCTTTGATGCTTTTGTGTGTGTGTGTATATATATACCCATGCACATTAATGGTATATAATTATGTGTATAATTAATTGTAGTTTTGTCAGAATAATGTATAGCTGCTTAATTAAACTTCACTTTTTTGTGTAAAGTGCAATTTAAAACTTACCACTCAAAGGTGAAGTAAAAACCAATAATTTTATTATATTTTTTGCATTCCTATATAATCCATATAATAATTATATGAGAGGAAAAAGAGTTGTAATTTATAAAACATAATCGAGATATCACTATATATAATGCTCTGCTAACATTTATTATATACTCTCTCTCTCTCTCTCTCTCTATATATATATATATATATAGATATATATATATAGATATATATATATATATATATATATATATATCCATTCCTTTGCCCATGTTATTAGAATAATGTTAAAAATAAAAGTTTACAAGAGTGATAATTAAAATATATTTACATAAATAATAATATACAAACAGGAGTCTCAAATATATATATATATATATATATATACCCATGGCTTTGCTCATGCAAGTAGAATAAAAGAATATAACACAATATGTAGGTGTTTTCACGGCTTATTTATGTATTATTTACATTAAATTAAAATACGTGAATTATTAACAGCAGTATTGCAAAAAATATAGCTTTTTATAATCAGTTATACTAATGAATTTGATCATTTTTTAGGATTTTAGTTTAAATATATTTCTCATGTGATAAACTATTTTTTAAAAATAGCTATTAAATTTTAACATCATGTTATATTGTTAACATTTCAGTTGCAAGTTGAAAAATTAAATATATAATCAAATAAAATTTAATTAATTTAAAATATATTTACAAAATCAATTTTACCATGCTTTAGCAAAATCTATAATTCTCTCCTTTTCTGTAGTATGTATTTCAATACATTGCCACATACTTATTTCAAATGTTTTCTAACAATTGTAATCTTTTAATCAGTGCTGCACTCTTTTGCCTTTTTATGAAGTCATTTTAAAAAGTTTACAATTTTAATGCAGTTATTCCAAATTATCAAAGTTTTTAAAATTAATTATCATAAAGCCAAAATCTTAGCCTATGTATTTTTTCACTGAAAAAGAAAAAAAATCACACAACATTCATCAAGTCTGGTGCAATAATTACTCACTCATTAAATAACAAACATATTTTCACATTAGAATTTAGATGTGTCTTTTAAGTCTTCATACTTATAAAAATAACTATTTGGTTTAAATCCATATAACATCTTGGACTAGAAATAAAATTAGACTTTTTAGTTTTAATTAAATTAACAGCAAAAAAGGCTATTATTGGATATTAGAATAAAAGTGAAATAACTCTGGAATTATCAGTTGTGATTGATAGTTTCTTTAGCAATTTTACTGCAAAACATATTTTTGAATTATTTACATAGAAATAATCTCATAATTTATTGTTTATATACATATATGTTGTACCATTTTCCAGTAGGTCCTATTTTACACACTATAATGTGTTAGTTAATCAAACTATTAAAAGAAAAATATTTCTTTCAGGTATGAATTTGGATATTTTGAGAACATAGTTATATTTAGTGTTTTCCTGAAGGTTTATGATGATGGTGTTCTAGTTGTATTTTTATATGGGACTATTTCCATCATCAATGTCTTTAGAAAAATTTAATTTTATTTAAATATTCTAAATATATTCAACTGTTAGTAATAGCACATTAAATAGGTTAGTATATTCACCAACTGTTAGTAATATCATATAAAACATGTTAGTATATGCACCAACTGTTAGTAATATCACAGCAAACAGGTTTCAAGAGCTATTATTCTTTCCTCTTCTTCAGGTATTTCTGGCCTGACCAGTGACAGTACTAGCATGGTATTCAAACCTGGGTCCTTAGATTCTTGATTATTCAATTTTTTTAAGGTAATGCTCTAACCAACTGAGCCATCCTGCCAAAGGCAACTGTCAGTACAATTTTCATATACATATCTATGAGACCTGATTTCTCCACTTTTCTCTAAGAGCAAAGTTGATTAGTGGTTCCCATACATTATGTATAGTCACACTAGGTTGGCTTATGGGATTTTTGTCATTGTCATGTGAGCAGCTTCTTTAAATTTTCTTCTTTGTACCTTTTCTTCTCTATCAATATTTTTGTATTTTTCCAATCGAACATATGTTTATTGATACATACATGGTCTGCTACCTTAAACACATCTGTTTTCTCTCTTCTAATCATCAGTTTACGTTTTTGCAAGTGCTTTTTAATGGGATGGCTGGTCTCACCAATATATGTTCTTCCATATTCACATAGTATTTCATAGTGGCAGTTTCTTTTTTTCAGCATTTTTAGGCTTTGTAGATGTTAGAATTCCTCAAAGTGTGGCATGGCTTTGGAAAGCTGTTCTGGTGTATTGATTGCAGATTTTCCTTAATTTGTCTTCTATTTTTGGAATGTATGGGTACACTATAGCACCAATAATTGTCTTTTCCCTTGATGGTTTTTCTTGTTGTCTATTTAATGTTTTCTTAATAACAGCTGATGGATAACCATTTTTCATAAGAGTTTGTTCTATATAGATATTTTCTTTTTCCAAATTGCTGGTTTCTGAACAAACTTCTTTTGCTCTATTCCACAGTGATAGTATAACTCCATGTTTTGTGTTTCTGTGTTATTGAATGTATAGGCTAGGTATTATTTTGTATGTGTAGGTTTTGGTAAACTGTAGTTTTGATTTTGCCATGAGGCAGTCTTGTCACAAGAACATCTAACGATGCCAATTTTTGTTCTTATTCTGATTCTATTGTGAATTTAATTAAAGGGGGTGCCACATGGTGAAGTATTGCTACAAACTTTCTGGACAGACATCAACAACATACTCCATTCATTTAAATTCATAATAGAATCAGAATAAGAACAAAAATTGGCATTCTTAAATGTTCTTGTGACAAGACTACCTCATGGCTTACTGAAAACCTACAATACAGAAAAATACCTAGCCTATACATCCAATCACACCAGAAACACAAAACATGAAGTTATACTATCACTGTGAAATAAAGCAGAAAAAGTTCATTCATAAAGTAGTGATTTGGCAAAAGAAAAGACCTATATAGAACAAATTCTTATGAAAAATGATTATCCATCAGCTGTTATTAAGAAAATGTTAAATAGACAACAAAAAGAACCATCAAGAGAAAAGACCATTTTGGTACTGTAGTGTACCCATACATACTAAAAATAGAGACAAATTAAGGAAAATATGCAATCAATACAACATCAGAACAGCTTTCCAGAGCCATACCACACTTTGAGGAATTCTAACATCTACAAAGCCTAAACTTGAAATGCTAAAAAAAAAGGCTGCATCTATGAAATACCATGTGAATGTGGAAGAATAAATATTGGTAGGACCAGTCATTTCATTAAAAAGTACTTGCAAGAACATAACTGATGATTAGAAGAGAGAAAACAGATGTATCTAAGATAGCAGCCCATGTATGTCCCAATGAACATATGTTCGATTGTGAAAATACAAAAATATTGGATAGAGAAGAAAAGGTACAAAGTAGAAAATTTTAAAAAGCTGCTCACATGACAATGGCAAAAAATCCCATAAGCCAACTAGTGTGACTATACATAATGTATGGAAACTGCTAATCAACTTTGCTCTTAGGAAAAAGTGGAGAAATCAGGAGGAACCACATAGATAAGTATATGAAATTTCTACTGACTGTTGCCTTTGACAGGATGACTCAGTTGGTTAGAGCATTATCTTAAAAAAAGTTCAATAATCAAGAATATAAGGACCCAGGTTCAAATCCCTTGCTAGTACTTTCACTGGTAAGGCCAGAAACACCTGAAGAAGAGGGGAGAATAATACCTCTCAAAACATTGTGCATATACTAACCTGTTTGCTATGATATTACTAACAGTTAGGGCACATACTAACATGTTTGCTGTGACATTACTAACAGTTGTTGCATATATTAACTTGTTAGCTGTGATATTATTAACAGTTAGCACATGTACAAACCTGTTTGATGTGATATTACTTACAGTTGAATGCATTTGGAATATTTAAATAAAGTTAAAAACTTTTCTAAAGACATTCAACACACATGATGGAAATAATCCAATATAAAAATACAAATAGTTATATTTCCTGATTAACTGGCCTAATATTGGATTACAATTCAAACTGCCAGCAGAATCAGTTTTTTATTTATTTAAAAGAATTCCAGGGCTATAGACCCCTGATCCCATCACATCGCATTGTGCATTCAAAACAAATAACTAAAAGTAAGATCGGGATTACATTTTCTCATCATTTAATTAATCTGATATATGAAATTTTCCCAGGATTTAAACATGCATATTGGCATAAGTAATTTATACATTTCTCAAACAATTATTTAACAGTAAATCTAAGAAACTAAAATTAAGAACATACAATGAAATATTTATTTTAATGGTAAAAGTTTTAAGACATTTTAAATATTTAAATGCTTATTACAAATTATTTATAAAACTGGAAATAACATAGTCATAATCAGGTAACAATATTAATTAATTAATTCAAACAGATCACTTTAAAGAATAAAGCAGCAAATGTCTCTCCTTGTTTTCATTTAAGTTTAATTTGCAAACATATTGACTCAGTCATGAATTATGATATGGCTAATAACTTACCGGTAAGTTCATTGGGTTAATGTAGATTATTGATTTTTAGACTATTCATAGTCTATTTAAAAAGGGCTTCATAGGAATTACCTTTGACTTCATTCTGGTAACATTTTCATGTTTTTGATCCATACTAAGGTAAGGCTAGACTTGAAGCTCTTGGTGCCTTTTGCAAGAGGTGTTGGTGAATGCTTTGGAATCTATTCACACATGATGACTGGGTTCAGCATAGTAGTTCTGGGTAAAAGCATTTTATTATGGCTTTGAAAAAAATGCAATTGTAATTAGCCTCTCTTGTCCTTTTGCTCTATGCAGCACACAAGAAACAGCCAGAATAACTAAGAAAAAGATCCTTCTCTAAGCTTCTTCACTTTTTTAATACCCCAACCAATTTGAAATCTCTGCGCATATTATTTTTTCATCTTTTGTTTTCTTACAAGTTGACAATCTTGTCCATTCCTTTTTACTTTTTAGCTCCAAAGTTATCTTTCCTTAAATTCCTTTGGAGCCATATTTAATTATCATTATAAGAACATTATGTTGATCACTTGCATTTAGATTTTTTTTTTCTTTTGGTTTATCTGGATTAACAATCTATATGTGTTTTTATTCTTTCCAATTTTAACTTTACTTTAAAATAGATAATATCAACCACAAATAACTTTCATTGTACATATCAAAAAAAAATATAAAAAGTTTTATCTTGTGCTTTGGATTGAGTGTATTTCATTTACTCAATAGACCAGAGTTGGAGTATTAATCTCAATGTATTATATAATATTAACTGCTGGTAACATTATATATATATATATATATATATATATATAATGTTACTGGGATACTATATATATATATATATATATATATATATAGTATCCCAGTGTTTTTGGCACTTGGTTTTATTTAGCATTATTTCTGCATAAAATCAATGCTATTCTTTAAGAAAAATAAAAAGATAAAATAATAATAGTAATAATTGGTTAATAAAGTGTGCTATTCATCACCTAAACATGGTTTGTGTGGGTGAGTAATATATATTCCCTAATGCAATATCATGTTTGTAAAAGAACATGAATAATTTAATTAAGATATTGATTGTTAGAGCAAATTAATATAATATAAAACAAATATCATAAACAGTAGTTAATTTTTAGATGGGTAGAGAAGAAAAGAAAAGATAAATGTCTTATCATAAAGAGCAGTAACTTCTGGTAAATCCATTTGTAGAAAATAATTTATGAAGAATTGAAATCACTGATAATTATTGTTAATTAAATGTATTTATTATTTTCATTGTCAAATTACTTTGTAATCCATTTAAATAATACTGAAAACTATATGATTGTAATAAGTTTTTCTTTTCTTTTGTTTATGTTATAATCAAATGATTTTTTTTTTCTGGAAGAGGTCGCTAAAGTCCAAAAGAATGACCAATTTCATAATCAAAATCATTTTTTTCTTGAGAAATCTTCTGCCATCAGTATTTCAAGGAGAGAACAGTGCTGAAATTTAGCAACTTTTGTTTTAATTTTGCAGAAATAAATATATAATCAAAGGAAAACTCTAATCATATAATGCATTTCTGAACCTTTTGGTAAGATATATTGTTCTATGCCTTCTATCTAGTTAAAAACTTTCTGCATTTAAAAATTTATTGCTTCCCACAAAAGTTAAAGTTTTCAATAAAGTTAAAATGAGAGAATTAACTAAAAGTATCAGGAAAAATCTTATTGTGTCTAAATTAGAGAAAACAAATGATTTCCACATTGGAAATAATTATGTGGTAACTTTGTATCACTTATTAATATTTTCTTGGTATAAAAAAAAATAATTGAAAAAAATATTAAGAAGCAAAGGAAGATGAACTAGACACATTTTTAGCGCTATTTCTAAGTATCTCGTCTGCCTTTACAAATAATGCCATTATATACATTAAAATATGTTTTTATTCACCAAGAATTGTCTAAAAATAATAATAATAATAATCGTAATACTAACTATTGAAGCTGTGCATATAAATATAAAAAGAAAGTTACTGTTAACACTAACTGAAACAATTATAGAAAATATACAAACCATTATACAATTACAAATATCCAGTAACACCCTCTGTTTAAAGATCTATATCTCAATAATAGCAAACCTATTATTATTATTATTATTGAGTTATAGATGTTTAAACAGAGGGTGTTACTGGATATTTGTAATTGTATAATGGTTTGTATATTTTATATATAAATATATATATGCTGGCTTCACCGTTCACTGTGGACTAACTAAGACCCTAAGTCCAACCACAGTGAATGTATGTTTCTTTTTCAAATTAAATTTATCGTTTTCTCAAATAGTTGCCTAAAATAAAGAAGGAATTGTGTTAAAGAGAAAAGATTTAATAAAATAAAATATAGAAAGTTAAAATTATATTTGCAACTATTTTTAAAATATATTTGGTAGAATTCGATAAGATAAAAATTTTCTTAATTAAATAGAATCCATTAAGAAAGAGAATTAATTAATAAAACATTTTCTGAATTAGATAAATAAAAAAAAATAGATAACAGGAAAATTTGAAACAACGGGCATGATTCGCTAATAATTAGCAGATTAAAAACATAATGGGAAAAAGGATATAAATAAAGAACTTTTCTTTTGTTCTTGGTCTTATGGTTGCGGGTAACCGGTGCTGAAGGTCAGAGAGAAATCTTAAGAATTTTGTTGGAAGAAATTTTGCTGAAAGATTGGACAATATAGCGAACTCTTGCTTGCTGTACTTACTTCAAGCTACACTCTATTCTTTCAGCATATAAATAACAAAATCCAGAAATGTGTTGCTCTGCAAAAATGCAGGGGTAACCTCTTTGCCTTTGCTCTCCTGGGCCATTCCTGAGGCTGGAAATCTAATCATGTAAGCCAGCCAGAGAACTAAAGTGTCTGCCCTGTATCTGTGAATATCTGCCCTCAAACATGGAAAAACAAAGTTGAAGAACTGAGAAGACTTGCAGCAAACCTCTAATGAACTCATCTTGACCCACCCCATCTAGTTACCGGTAACGTTACCATAAATTAACAAAAAAATCTCTTTGTAATTTACAAATTCACTCTAGCTAGAATTATGTTTTTCTATATATATGTTTTTTTTTAATCTATGTGTTCGTATCTTGTCAAATTATATTTCATTAATTGCTTTCTTTTCTTTTTTTTTATATCGTAATGGAAGGGGTTATTATATATAATGGCGGCCATAGTTCTTATTAATTTAATTGAAAAATACTTCATTTAACTTTCCACCATTATACTCTCGTAATTAAGTTATTTATTTTATATAAATATTTATTTAGAAAGAAAAGGAAGCAAATCATAGAAAGTGCAAAACTCTATTTTAAAATCAAGATTTAAATTGCTAGATATTCTATTATAAAACTTTCCAAAATTTAACTTAGTTTTATATATATATTATCGCCATTTTACTGTGTATTTTTTTCTTTCTGATGAAAACCAGTCCTCTGGTTGAAATATTACATTATTTATTGGATTTATAAGTCTTTATTTTTTTGTTTTTTTGTTTTTATATATATATATAAAAGAAAGATCCTTATCAAATGCCTGTATATTTTAGTCAATGAAGGGTTACAAACTTAAAGTTATATTTTAAAGAGCATGAAATAAAACGTTCGCATTTATACTTTAGTACTAATAGAGAGTACATTTTGACAATATGTATTAAAAATTATTAAATAGCATTGACTCTGGGGTGTGTTGGTTAAACTTCAACTAAATCAATAAAATATCCGCCCTCTTGTTTTAGTGATCTGAATTTTATAAAAGGGAAGTTACTATTTTTCTGCAGATTTTCAGTGATAGTTGAGCTCTCTTAATATATAAATTTTGCAGAGGGTTTCTTTTTTAAATTTAAAGGTCATTGACTGTATTTATATGGCATTATGCCTCGGGTGATCTACTGGGCCGCTCAGCGTATATTACAGTGCTTCGTTTGCCAAGTTTGCTTAGGTTAACATATCTACATTTGGACCTTCTGAAAAACAAATAAATTGTTCTGGATCTCATGTTGATCTCAGTCCTTTCAATGTACGTAACTGGACATAAGCAACAAAAACTCCGATCCTGAATCCGGGTCACGCATTTAGCGAATGGGTTCCATTTTTCTCTCTAACCTAGTTTAGAGATGGAGAGCTATCCAGTCTTGTGTTAACCTCTTGGTAACTGTTATGTCTCGAGCCTCACAGCCCACTATATGCTCTTGCCTTTGTGCATGGACTTGTATATTTATATTTATTAGGAAATCTTTCTCAAAATCTCATAGAAATGTTTCAATTATGGCTGGAAATTCCTGCTGGGGTCACTTTATCATTCTTCTTAAATCATAAGTAGGGCTGTGATTTAAACCTGTCCAAAGTGTTTAGTTGAGTTTTACCACCTATCTATTTCTATGTTCTCCAACCACAGAGTTAATGAATCATGTTTCTCTCTCTTGATTTCTTTTACATAACAATTCCATTGGCTGGAATATTTTAAAGAAGAAATTATAACGTAAAATTGTGTCTGTTCTTATCATTATGATCAATGGATCTTTCATATATGTCTATCCGGTTGCAGTGAAAATAGCCTGCGACATGATTAATAAAACATTGTGTGAATTATTTTAATGTCAATAATAAAAATTTCTGTTATCTTTCATTCACTATAAATAAAACCACTTAGTATTGTTTTTCTTTTGTGACATACGTATGTACATCTGATCATTATATATGTAAAAATTCCTTTTTGTGGTCTCTTCTCTCCCTGACCACCGGGCATACATTAAGATTAAATTCTAGTGAGGTTCGAGGAGTAAGTCGCTTAGTAGCAATCTAGAGGAGTAGATGAGGTTCGAACCCCTTCTATCTGCATCTCTAGGTTAGGTTAGAGCAGCTCTACTTTCTTACTGTTGCACTATACACCTGCATTTTTTTTTTTAGAAAAAAAAAACTTTCTTGAAGTAAATATAAAAAAAAATTATATACATGCATTCTTACGAGGAAATTACTATTAGAAAATAAAATTCTTAGATTATGAACGAAAACTAAATCTCTTAGTGACTTAATAATAAAATTAAATGATATATTGTATTATACACCAATTGGAATTATTAAAACTTCATATACGATGTAAATTGACTGCAGTTATCATAATAATCTCTCGGAAAAGTGCGCATTTTCATTCATAAGTAAGCTAGCTAATAATTATATGTGTAGTCAATAAAAAATTGTGAATGTTAATCGTCTATGGTAAAATATTCATCTATGTTGGAATATTCTTTTTTTTTATCTTGGATCCCAAAATTTTAGTAGTTTAATTCAAGTGAGAATTAATCTTCAGTTCTGCTATATTTTTCCTTACCTGATTATTATTAGAAGCACTAAATAAAAGAAAACTTTTCATTAAAGAAAAAAAAATGTGTTTATTACTTTAAAATGTTTCGTAAAATGCAACTGGATGAAAACACTTCACCTGGACAAACCGCTCACAGAAAAATATTTCGCTAATGAAATAATAGGCATTTGTTTAATTAATGTTCTTTTTTTAAAAAAAAAAAAAACTAATTTGTAAAATTATATGTTATTTTTTTTATATCAACATAGGTTAAAGTCTGTATCAGTCAAGTAACATTTTAATGATCTTGTAATGACAAAGGTATGTCTTACTATAATTATTCTGGGTTAAGTTTATATTTAATACGAAGAAAAATCTATAAAATATATTTTATTTTATTACATGCAATTGTAGATATAAACTTTGTATGTTAGGTATGTAAAAGAAAAATATTTTAGATATTTAATGGGTAAAATAAATATTGAAAATTATCAGAAGTAACTGAAAAAAAAAAGCTATAACAAGATATTTCTTGTTTAAAGTTTGAACCGAATTTATACTATATTAATTAAGGAATTTAGTCCCAGTTTCTCTTTAATAACACATCTACTTTATTTGGTTTAAGATAGTATGCTACCAATTACTTAATTAAGATTCCTTCATTAAAATTAAAATTATTATTCTTTTCTCCTGTCATGTCCATTGATTTCAGATATTGATCGAAGTATACATTGTAACATAGGTTTATTACGATTAGTGTGTTTTCTTATCTTGCCTAAATATAGCATTGGTATATGCTTAATATCAGCATAGGTAATACTTATAAAGTATTTATTTTGTGGGATAAAAATGATCTCCCCAAAATACTTTATTGTTGCATGAGAGGAATAGTTTAAATATAATGTTAGGATATGTTTCATAGCCCATGTGATCGATTCTCATGAACAGAACGATCAAGAGTTTATATAGCATTTAGGATGCTTAATTTGTTTAAATCCTGGGAGAGGATTATACTTGGTGTGTGTTCATTTTATGCCTGAGTAAGAGGCAAGAAACCACCAAAATACTTTAGTGTAGTAGTTTACTCTGCAGACATTCGTTGTTATTCTGCCTCATGTGAATATAAAAATAGTCACACCATGGAAGGTTGATTATGGTGCTTTGTTTTAAAAGTTAGGGCAAGAATAAAGGTTATGTTGGAGGTGTTAGTTCCTCAAGGTGCACTTTAGTATCAATAGTGTGTTAGTAACTGAGATCAATATCTGTATTGTGCTGCTGAATCTTGCTAGTAATTGACAAGCAAATCAATGGAAAAAGTAAGTTAAAATTGCGTAATTTCAAATGCTTATTTGCTGGAGGAATATTCAAACGCAATGTTTAATGTTAGTTAATAATTAAGTAACATTCATAGTTTAAATTACACTTATGAATAAAAGATTTATCGTAACTTAAGTTAACATTAAGTTAAATGTAAGATGATGAGTGTGACTTCTGATAAATGACCCATAATTAGAATAGGTTGTTTAATTAAAAAACCATAACTTAAGTAAATGTATTAGAAATAAATTTAGTATTTTGCGTATTTCATATTATAATTAAATCAATTAAAAACAAAAATAGTTAGTCAATAACTTTAAGTAAAAGCTTATAAAAAGTTTACCAAACTTATAAATTAGTGTATTGGTAAATGAGATGTACTTTTAGTTAGTCAATTCACATGATTGCAAACATAATTTTAATCCATACCTAAACAATAGACAGATTAATGTTGGTTTATGTTTTGTATCAGTGTAAGATTATTTAATAAATTTGTATATTTTTTTTGTTCTGTAATAGTAATAAATTATAGTCTTGTCAATAGTCGTGGTGAATTCATTTTTTTTTGTATATGCTAAATATAAGTGTGTTTGCACAATATTTGCAAAACCTTTTCTTGAGTCCGAAATCATTTCAAACTCTCAAAAACTTAATATACCAGATAGACAAATTTAAGAAGATCAGAATATTTCATTTCATTTTATTTTAATGAGAATTATTTATGAAATTGCAAACTTCAGACTAAACATTTTGTAAGTGTAAAAATGAATTTATTCCCAAGTCATTAACTCTGACTGCACATTATTCCATTCACATTTTAGTTAAATTGTCGAAGTAATGAGTCTTAGTTAATTTATTGTGTTGTCATGGATGATGGAAGGACACAAAAAGCACCCTTGTCTTTTTATTATTCTGGCTGAGATTCTGGATAAAAGAGCTGTATTATTCAAAATTGTATGTCATTATTGAGTATAATTATCATCTCTTTAAATGATATAGTAGTTGCCATGAGATATGAAGACACATTGACTTTGAAGTAAAGTAAATGTTTCCTATAGTCGACCAGAATGCCAGTCATATGTGACCGCACAGTACTGTTGAGCATTTTCCTAAATTAAACAAAGAAACCCTGAGATTATTATTGTCATTATAATTATTCTTTAATTAATAAGTGATCAATTATTATTGATATTACAATTGTGGCGTGGCTTAAAAGAGTTTAACTTATAATTGTGCTATCTGAAAAGTAGTTTAAGATCATATTGGCAAATGATTTACATAATGTGAATATATTTTTTACTTTGGTAACATTAACAAGAACATTAAAAGTTATCATCATTGTTGAAAAGTGCAAATACTTATAGCTCAGAGAATGTGTTTTTGATAAAGAGAGGATGTTATTTTATTCTAAATTTTTTTAATTAGGAAATGATGACAGTTTTTTTTTTATCTTCCCAAGATATTTATTTTACTAATGATAATTTGTTTTATGATTTAATTTCTTTCTTTATCTTAACTGCATATCTCTGCAGCTGAATCTTCTTATAACTAACTGACCACTGAGCTAGGCTGAGTATGCACATTGGTGAGTTTGCAGATCACCGAGAATATACTTTATTAGGTTAAAAAATGAGATGTCTAATTATAGAGGCGATTGATGTATTGAGTTTAAACTACATCTAGATTCGTCTATGCTAGTTACTATATTAGTTACTATATAGTTAGAGTTAATAAGTTTATATAATTTAGTAGATCAGAAATGACCGACGATCGATGGCTATGTATGTTGCCACGATAATATTTAATTCATTTTATTAGGTTAGAATATATATATATAAAATACATTGAGAGGAGAAATTAAATGTTGTCAAAACCTTTTTGTATTCAAAACATATTGGTTATATAGCTTTGATTTGATAGTACTTATTTATATATGTACTACAAGTGATCATTAAAATATTACTTATATATTTTACCAGAACACTATGGTACATGGTGTCAGGTCCTTCAATTTCCACCTCATTAAAAATAAAGGGCCTTTTTAAAAAGAAAAACAAAAGAGAAAGAAAATTTCAAATTGCATTTTTTTTTTAAAAAAATTATATTTAATTGTTTAAAATGGTAGATTTACATATGTTTAAAATCGCGTGAGTCTGTATTAATATAATCCAAGTAAAGTTATTCAGGATTTATTAAACTTTATGAGAAAAAAAAGGAAAAAGTATAGCTATAACACTCTCCTCCTAAAAGTTAGAATATTTTTATGTAAGGATTTTTTGTTTTTGATAAAATTATCTTTTTTGTTAGCAGATAAACAGATCTGTAAGAAAATTAGTCTGTTGAGTTATTTCTTTTGTAAGTTAAAAATTATATTAATTAAAAATGAAAGATGTAAGACAAAAAAAATCTAAAGTAAGACTTTTGTTAATTTGTCTGTGTGCATCTGTCACATAATAAAAAGATTTTAGCTATAAAAATAAGTTTCTTTCATTGTTGTCTTTCTGTCTGCCTAAAGCTAGTGAAGAACCCTAATTTATAAGAAGAAAATATTATAACTTGGGCAAAAAGTTGCTGTTAAAACTATTTGAAATAATGGCAAGTCAAAAAAGTAGTTAATATTCCAATAGTGAAATAGAAAATAATAATGTATATAAAGGAAGAGCTATTACAAATAAATCTCAATTTTGTAAGTTCTGACTGTGCTAATCACCAGAGATAATTGGCTGCTTCCAGATTATCATTTCCTGCTAAAGATTTTATTTACTGTAGAGAAGAGGAAGAGAAAAAAATGGAAAGCATGTAAAAATAAACTCTCATAGCCAATACTTTCAAGAAACCAGAGCAGCAAACAAATGCATTCTTATTTTTTCATATATGTGCATGCTAAGTAACCTGAAAAAGAGAAATCTATCAACCTTGCAGAATTAATCACCATATGTTAAACCATAAAAATAATAATCATAATATTTGAGAAAAATGAATCCAAAATATATGTGCACATAACAGAAAATCCAAAGTTAGTATGTACATGGAACTATAAACTTAAGCTATAAAACAATCAGAGATGAGAGTATATTTTGTTTATTAGTATTTTTTTTGTTTACTTCTTCATGTCCATAAATATCTTAATTATCGATATATTTTTTGAGATTATTTTATTTTATATCTTTATAATAATATTAAATAGTGCTAACACACTTATAACATATTATGAGAAATACATTTTCTCAAAAGCGCTTAGCCATTTTAATTAGTTAATTGCTATTATTTTATACAGCTTTACATTATAAGTGTGTTAGCACTATTTAATATTATTATAATTTGGACAATTGTAAAGTATAAATTTATGATTTATTACTTTATATTTTATGTACATACATTTTTTTATTTTAATATTATTTTATCTATAAAGAAAATGTTAATTTATTTTATTGAGGATAGTTTAACCTTAAAATAATGCATTTGTAATTTAAATTTTATTGTTATTAAATTGTGAATTTTTATTAAAATGTATATTTATTTATTCCTGGCATCATTTCAAAATAGTTATAAAATCTTTGTTTGAGTAGTAAGTGTATATATGCAAGTGATATATAAAAAATTAATTATCAAGATAAATTAATAAGCTAGCAGTTAGGAATAATACTGGTTTAAAGAAAAATTATAGTAATAATAATGAGAGTTAATTTATTATGTGGTGTAAAATGCCTAGGTAGTTAAAATGGCTGGTGCTCATTATTTATAAACATTTCATCATTATGTGATTCATTACCTAACTGCTACCAGAATTGTAGTAAAAAACATATCTAAGCTCTTATTAAAATTATATGTAGTGTTAAAAATAATCATTCTGGCACATTTGATCAGAGCTAGTATATAAGAAATGTGTAAGAGCCTATAAAACCCTCTGATTGATACATATACGAGCAACATAAATAAAATAGTCTTTAAATAATTCATTTTAAGAGCAAATCTCTTTTTAATAAACTATTATCTCATAAAAAAACCAGTAAAGAAGAAATCAGTATTTATTAAGCTTGCCAACTGCTACGCAGTGAGGATTTTCATTCTTGTTTTTATTCAAACTAAAAATTAATAAGAGAAAGTATTCAATATTGGATAACTTTCTGGATTGATTGTGAATTAATATTTGGAACAAATACCAAGGCTGTTGAAAAAATGTTCAAGTTTACTCATCCAGGATTTAAAATCCAAATTATAGACATGATGGACAAATATGTTGTAATTACTTACATGTGTATGTGAACAAATGAAAATAATATATTATAGTACAAATGGAAAAATTAATTAAATTTTATTTTGTTATAAACACCTTTCTATTTAAAAAGTTATGAAGATAGTTACACTTAGCTATTATCTGAAGACAACAATCCACAAAGCTTAATATTGATAAAGATTTTTTTCCATCATAACTAATAAAATTCTTCAATAATTTTAACATTAATTTTATAGAGTTTATAGGTTATATTAAAATACTGAAAATGTTCATATATCAGCCTTGGAATGACCAAAAGCAGTATAATGACTACCATATTACAAATCTAAAAGTAAAAAAAAAAAAGTTTTAATTTTATTTTCTATTTCATTCAAATTAAAAAATCAAATCAATATCACATTTTTAAGTTTGTTTCATAAAGATATCTATAAATTGTTTCAAAATTCATTCTCATAAAAATAGAAGAAAATATAGCATATTAATATTTGAAACCAATTACTCTTTTAAATGTCTCAAGTTTTATGCCACCAGTATTAACATTATATAATATTTGATAAACAACTAGTTAATTCCACACTTTGCTACAAATCGCTTCATAAAATGTTTAGATCACACGACAAAGTCAAAACATAAATCACATTTTAACTACATTTACTGATTTTCTAAAATTATACTAAGTTTTCATAAATATTCATGAAAGCATTTTCTATCTTTTATATATATATATAAATTGGACAATAGACAATTCTTATGGTGAGATAGCTCATCTTCATGAATACCTACATTTTCTAAAAAACATTTCACTAATTTTGAAATTAATTAATAAATACATTATCACAAATATTCATCACATATTTTATCAGATGCAGCAACGTTTATGTATAAAATTCAGATTAATTTTAGCAATATGGATACCTCTATCCAAATGTACATATAAGTTGGTGACATAAAAAAAATATTATAATTGAGTCATTTTTTAAATATTTTGTCAGATATTGTATGTTTGGCTTTAAATTTCTACATTGTTATTATTGAACTGCCATATTTTTTTGGAAATAATTCCACGTCTCAGACATATGACAAACTTGAAATTCCAAATTGATCATTTTAGAGTTGAACAACTGCTAACATTCATCATGAATTGTAATTGATTGTAAAGAATAGATTTCACCTTTCCCATCGTTATTTTATTAATATCCCCTATACTAGTCTATCAGTCAACGAGTAGTGAATGTAACCTGTGAGATTAGCATTAGTAGTGGTATGACACATCACTCACCAGAAATGAAGGATGCTATACATTAGTTATATCAATGATTATGTCACTGACTCAGATTATCCTATGAACTATTGAAGCTCAAAATATCTAAATACAAATTTTCCCTCTTATATAGAATGTTTATCTGGATTATGTGTGGACCAGCTATATATAATAATAATCAGAAGTTTTTGCCATTTTAACTCTAGGTCAAAGTCATGTATCCTAGCACATCAATTACTACACCACAAAAACTTTAATTATGAGACATGTTCTGTGCCACTTATCTCAGCCCTGCCATCTTGGTATATAAAGGTCATATGATTTCCTGAGGATAATGTCTGCAAATGAGTATGGCCAATCTAATTTCAAGAAACAAAAAAGATGGAAAGATCAAAACCAATAATGATTTATTTCATTAAATTTAATCCATAAGATAATATGATGTCACAGCAAACTTTTCTGTTGCAAGTCATTATCTGTATATAATTTATTAATTTATACATCTTGAAATCTAAAATTATTTTTTTTGCTAGCCCCTACATGTGCATTTAATAAACTCTTTACTTAGAAATCTTATTTTTAAAAATAAAAAAAGCACTCATAAAATGAATATTGATTTTTAAAATTAACAATTTCAAAATTAAACTTTTTTTAACTAAAAAAATATTAATCAATATTTTTTTAATAAAAATATCTTAATAAATTTACTGAAGTAATATAATCTACCAATAGTTTTAAAGTTATGTTTAAAATTTAATTTTTTTTTCTTATAAAGTCAGAATAAATTTAAAATTTACATTTTACTATTATGTGTAGAGAAAAGAATACTTTATTAGAAAATTGCGTTATTTTTTAATATATGTTCAATATTATTAAAAATGATATTTTTAAACTGATGAAATGGATCGTTTGATTGGCTTTAAAAATAACCAATGAGTTCAAAAAAGCAAAGGAAAAAATAATTTGTGAAAATAATCATAACAGAAGATACCAATAACAAAAAACATCGGGGAAAATAACAGATGTTTAACGCTTTTATTTATCTAATAGTGATATAAGTGCTTAATGAGTGAGTGGTATAGAATTTTAAATCTGCGGATAATTGTGATATAACAAGTTGAAAATGAGGTGATAGGCTGATAAAATTCAAAGAAATTAAAAATACTCAATATTAAAATATAAGATTTTTCTTACATGAATTGTATCTGCTTTAGATCTAGAAATCACGTGATGCTTGACTTTATGCTGCATTATTTAATTGCTTGCACTTATAATAAAGCTCACTAAAATATGGTATTACTAACCCAGTGACAAAGCTACAAACTGTACAGAAAACTTTTCTTGAATTTATATAAACACTGAAGACCACCCATTGAGTTATTCATTAAAAAAATTGTAGTATAGAATTTTATGGAACTGGATAACTAATAGAATAAAATGTTAAGATTACCAAACTCTTTGCACAGTAGTGCCACCAAGTGCAAGATTTTGTAATCAATGGATTCAGGTAGGTTTGTGCATAAAATCCTATCTAGTACCTACTCATCCAACATTCCCACACTAGTTTCTAGCTTGTGGCTTTCAACTGTACAGAGTTTGGTACTCTTATTAGCAACATGCATAAGCATATGTAATGGTGATCATGTGAAGAATAAAATGTTGTGATGTCACCACTTTCCCCCAATCTAGCAGCAATAAAAATTATTATTTCCAACCACACACCCACATCTGTATGTTAGTTTCCCATATCATTATTTTATTGTGTGGTATTCATTATTTTGACTAACCCTATATAGTTTTTTATTAAAAGAAATGTTCAGTAAGAAATATAAGACAGGAATTTTTTTACTATTCCCATAAAATAATCATCACATCAATTTAATTGAGTCTGATACTAATCAAAACACATAATTAAACATAGAAATATGTATAAATTCACAGCATAGCAACCACAGCTTTATAAATCTATGGAATCTTCACAATCTGTTGTCAAGACAACCTCTATAAATAACATTTTAATTCATCTTTTACTTATTAAGGTTTCTTTGACAAACATTTTCTTATTAGTTATTAAGTTTTGGCTATTGTACTATTAATTATAGTTAACTATTTTCTAATGATGGTATAATATGTATATAATATCCACAATTTGCTGCAAGTCTGGTAGTTTAATCAAGATACTAAATGACAAGGCATGAGTTTATAACTCAATAGAAATATTGTTATTTTTGCAATATCAACAATGAATCAGCCATCTTTGTTGTTTTCCTTGTTTTGTTAGTGATATTCATTAAGACTATTAATGTATCAGACATGTTTATGATAATAATTTTTTCACTTAAGCTATGTAAATAATTTTATGGCTTATTGATCATCTAATGCTAAAAATATAGACCTATGTATTGAACAAACAAGTTTAAATATATTACTAAAATAATTTACAAGCTAAATTCTCAAAGAATTATTTTAATGAAGTTGTAAATAATGTTCAACTTTTATCTTACAAACAGATGGTTTTGATAAAACCAAAATTGTGGGTGTTATTTACAAGTCTATTATTATAATTATTTGAGAATCTAGCTTGTTAATTATCTTAGTAATATATTCAGTCTTGTTTGATCCATGAATTTGTTTAATTTTAAGTAAAATGTCTAATTATTGACTAAATTAACTCACACATTGAGAAATAGCATAATTACCATTCTGGATCAAACAAAAAAGAATCAAAACATTGAATGACTATTACAATTCAAAGTCATGTTATATATAGAGCTCACAAAATAAGCTCTTAACAAGCTATGTAGAATATCCTTAACCCCAGACCAGTTTCTGCTATTTTCTACAATAGCAGAAACCAGTCTGGAGTTGAGGATATTCTACAAAGCTTGTTAAGAACTTATTTTGTGAGCTCTATATATAACATTTGTAAATGCAAGTTTATTAAATTAGGTCATGTGACATCTGACTTGATTTTTTTTTTAATTCAAAGTCATATAAGCAAATGTTTTTCCAATAAAAAATCAAAGAAAAAAACTGAAAAATATGACTAAAATATATGTTAAATCATAAAAAATATTAAAATAAATCAAATGATTTTGAATAGCAATAAATATATGATGCAAAATTTGTAAAATAAAACAAGGGGATTGAAAGTAACTACTGTAGAACAAATAACACTAAACATCACATGATCATGCAGAGACAAACCGCTCCACATGGAGCATTACTCAGTGTAAGCCAGAGTAATCATTAGATGCAGGATGGTTTGTGCATAAAATTCCTATTAGGGCTTACTCACAAGCTAGAATCTAGTATAGGGATATTGGTTGAGTAGGCATGAGAGAGGTATTTTGTATACAAACCTTCCTGCATTCATTGATTGTTCCTGCTTGCACTGAGTGGCACTACCATATGGAAAGTTTTGCCTTTGTGTAGAACAAATGATTGTCAGTGACAAAACTTCATTTGCACAGTGATTATTTTTGTTTTCATGTTGATTGCTTGAGTTGCTAGTGGTGGTCTGTGGATTGTTGCTATCTTCACGTTGGCATTGGATGTGTTGATTATTTTCTGGCTGAATCTGTATGAGTTGGCTATCCAAGCATTGTGTAGTTAGGGGATCATACTTCCCACATGCATAACATTGTGGTTTTAAACCTCATATATAAGTGCATAGCCTCTTGATCTGCAATCTGTGTTGGTACAGATTCTGGATCAATGTCATTGTGTAATTTTAACTTAAAGTCATAACTATTGCATTGGTTGAAGTGCATTACTTTACTAAATGGCTCCTTCATTTTTGAGTCTTGTATCATGTATCTACAGTGTGTATTTTTAATTACTCCTGTAATGTGATTTTGACGATCTTGATCAACTATAATAATCATGTAATTGCCTAATGTTTTGATTTTATTCTGAAATTGGTTCTTTTGTCTAAATTGTTATGCATTGCATTGGCCATGTTGATGCCAACTACTCGATCATGTGGTTCTAGACTCCATTTTTTTCTTTTCCCTGGTAATGTTTGTTTTATTTTATGATATTTTCTACTCAGTTTATAATTTTCATTAACTATTGTTTCAAAAAAGTTTCTTTTTTCAAAATATATATATTAGTTTGCTTTTATATTTTGGCATTGTTGTTAGTTTTTTAGAGGTTTAAGCCCCAACTACTTTAGTATTACTTACTGGCAATATCAAGATTTTTTATTATTATTATTATTATTATTATTATTATTATTATTATTATTATTATTATTATTATTATTATTATTATTATTATTATTATTATTATTATTATTATTATTATTATTATTATTATTATTATTATTATTATTATTATTATTATTATTATTATTATTATTATTATTATTATTATTATTATTATTATTATTATTATTATTATTATTATTATTATTATTATTATTATTATTATTATTATTATTATTATTATTATTATTATTATTATTATTATTATTATTATTATTATTATTATTATTATTATTATTATTATTATTATTATTATTATTATTATTATTATTATTATTATTGTTGTTGTTGTTGTTGTTGTTGTTGTTGCTATTGTTATTGTTGTTGTTGTTGTTGTGGTTGTGTTTGTGGGTGTTGTTGTTGTTGTTATTATTATTATCATCATTGTTATTATTATTACATTCCTAAAAAAAAATTTTAACTAACCATTTTCCTGTCTGATTACTAAAAGGAAATCATTTCACCATGTAAATATTGGAGAACTAAGAACTTAAATTATTAGAACAATATTGTTAATTATAGAAGAATTTCAAAGGTTATATATCATAGAGATTTTCAAAAATTTATACAAAATACTGAAAGTCATATTTCTGATAATTCTTTGTAATTTTGGTCTCTTGTCAAGGATTTAGGTACTATAAAAAAATACAGAATAATAATTCAAATCTAGTTGCAAATGATCCTTTCTCTTTATTTCTTAGAGCTTTTTAAACAATCTAAATTTTTTACTAACTTAACTGACAATAATGATTCTAATCGAAGAAAGGATAGCATTTAATTCTAGTATGGATCTTAACAAATTACATTCTAATATGGATCTTGACAATATTCCAGCTTTCATTTATAAAGAATGTGCTGAATATATTGTTTCTGCTCTTTTGCATATTTTTAATTGCTCTTCAGCAAATAGTACTTTTTTGATATCCCTTAAAATTGCTAAAGTTGTACCTATTTTAAAAAAAGGATTCAGAAATTTGGTAAGTGACTATTTGCCTATTTCAGTTCTACACATTGTTGCTTGAATATTTGAAAGATGTTTATATAATAAAATTACCTTTGATATCAATAAGGTTTTGGCACTAGAGCAGAATGGCTTTTTTCCTAATAGGTCCATTGAAACAAATTTGATAACTAATTTTGATCACACATTTCCAATTCAATTGAAAATCATTCTAGGTTGGATGTTATTTATTTTGATATATCCAAAGCTTTTATAGAACTAATCATAAAATTCTTAATTAATTAATTGGTTTGACTCTTTTCTTAACAAATAGAATGTCTTGTGTGAAGTTTAACAGTAAATTGTCTTACCATATTACTGCTTCACTAGGGTGCCTCAAGGCAGTGTTCTTGCACCACTATTATTTAAGGTATACACTGATGACCTAAAAATACATTAAATTTTCACATCTTCCATGTTATGCAGGTGATTGCAAAATATTTAGGCATATTTATTGTATTAATGACTATTTTTTTACTTCAAAGTGATATAGATACTTTCCTGAATTGGTGTAAATATAATTATATAAACATAAATATGGATAAGTGCTCTATTGTCTCTTACTCTAAAAAATCTGAAATCATAAGGATTTTTCTACTATGTTGGTGACTCTAAAATCATAACAAATGACCATCAAAGAGATCTAGGAATAATATTTTCCAATAATGGGTCTTTTCATGACCACATTAATTTTATGGTGAATAAATTACAGGAGCTATTTACAGATATGGAAAAGCATTTAATAAATCTATAAAAATTAAACTTTTTTTATTCTTCATACTTCCCATCTTGGAGTACAGCTCCATTATATGAAATCTTCATAACAAAATGGATATCATAAAAATTCAGTCTGTTTTTGACAAATTTTTAAAATTAAATAGTTTAAATAATGATCACCATATTGACTTAATGAAAAGATAAAAAACAAGAGATCTTAAATTTCTTCATAAATTTATTTCCCAGAATATTTCTGCATCTAATTTGCTTTCTAGATTAAGTATCAAAAAAACAATAATAATAATTGTACTCACACTATTTTTGAATTTAAACTTTGTAAATCTGGTATATTAACATTTCCCCCTTTACTACGTTTACCTAGAAGTTATAAGAAAGATTTTGCTAATAAACATATTTTTTAGATTTTAAACAATTCACTAAAATCATCTTAAAAAATATTATCCTGAATTTCATTTGGTATATTATCTTTTTACTTATTTGTTTATTTTATTGTTTTTCTATTTTATTGTTATTATTTTTTTTTAAATGCTTAATAATTAACTTACTGTGCAATCTATAATTGGCTAAATGCTGTTGATATGTACATTAAATATGTTGTTGATATGTAAATTGAATAAATAAAGAATGGAATTGAATAATAATAATAGTTGTTGTTGTTATAATAATAATAATAGTAATAATAATAATAATAATGATAATAATAATAATAATAATAATAATAATAATAATAATAATAATAATAATAATAATAATAATAATAATAATAATAATAATAATAATAATAATAATAATAATAATAATAATAATAATAATAATAATAATAATAATAATAATAATAACAACAACAACAACACTGTAATATGTAGGTGGTGGATGGTGACCCTTGGAAAAAATTACAAGCAGACCTTGCTCTGCAAAACTACTTACTCCTGATTTTAATTGATCATAAATAATTATACATTACATCTTAGAATTTTTAAATTTGGGTCCTCCTGCATTGCAAGAATTTTCACTCAAATATCACTCATTCTAAATATTTGTGCTATTCGTGTTTATATAAAAAGTTGATTTAAAAATCACTATAGTACTACTCTGTTTTTGGTTCCAAACCTTCACTTGAATACCTAATGTAATGGAAAATGGCGCATATATGTTTAATGTAATATGTGATTTCAATATGACATAAAAATAATGCAATTTTAATAAGAACATTCTTACATTACATCTGAAATAAGTGAAACAGCATGAGCAGGGCTAAGTTTTTCACTAGACAAGTTTTTTTAATTTATAAAGGTTTAAAATGTTTTATACAATCTAAAACAATTCTCTAATTCCAAACTATGTCAAGATTTAATTTCTGGTTTAACTTTTTAAAAACATATTGCATTTTTTAATTCTTCATAATATTCTTAAATTTACTTGACTAGTTTACACTTTTCATTTTCTTAAAAGTATATTTTCCAAATTTTTTTTTCTTTCATTTTTAAATCATTTTAGACAATATTTTTTCTGTGACTTCATTTTGTCACATAAGAAAAGCTCTTCAAGACTTATCTAAGGCTAAGAATAATCAACGCTACATTTAGGACCATTTTGAACAAACTTTTTATTCAACAATGCGTAAATCAGCAATTGTGTGAGATGATTCATGATGCCAGTCTATAAATGGACATACATGAAACTTATAAATTCATAATACAAGTATGGAATTTTTTAAATTTTAATATATTTTCTTTCAATTCGCAGCTGGTGAGTCCATGAAAATAGTGTTTTGTCATATTTAAAAATGTACATCTTTGTCATACTACTATGAATCAAAATATATAAAAATTATTTAACATATAAAAAGCTACTAAAATTAAATACAATGATATACAAAAATAGATGCAACCGAAAGTCCTCTACACCAGGGGTGATCAACTTTTGTGCTTATAAGATTTACTTTTTATTTTTAAAATGTGTTGCGAATGACTTGGTGTCATAGGCGTAGTCTAAGTGGAGGGAGGTGTGAAATACATACAATTTTTATATATCTGCCTATGTAAAAAGTAATTATTTAACGGGCAAAAAAACTCATGTCCAGGGGAATTAAAGCAACATGAGTAATTATTAACAATATTTATTAATTCAAATTAGCTACATTAAATCAAGATTAAAAATATTATTTTCAATAATGATACAGCTTAAAAATTTAGAACAAATAACAAAAAAAAAATGAAAATCTTGACTTAATTTGTTTCACTCTTTATCTGACAGCTCTTGCCAGATTGGCCTCACGATCGATCAAAAATGGCTTTGCGATCGACCAGTGGATCACGATCAACTTGTTGCTCTACACAATATTTTTAATTGTTGTAGGTTTACAAATAGCTAACTTCTTTTATTCATTTTTTAAATAATTATTTATGTAATATTTATGAAAAAAAAAAAATGTTTTAAATGTAATTTAAAATTATAAAAACTTAACAATGTGAAATTGATAAAAAAAAAAAAATTAGTTAAATAACATCGAAATTCATTAAAAAAATTGTTTTTCTGTACTCTCTAGGGATCTCTGTCCAGTATTTTTAATTGTGGGAGTTTTTCAGTATATAAGTTTGTTTTATTTAGCTTTTAAAAATTTATGCTATAAGGCAAAAAATGTTTTAAAATATAATTATTTAATAATATAAAAATTGGTAATAAATTTTATAGTGCACAATGATGTTTATAACAGTTTTTTTATTATTAAGTTTTCTCTTTGTAATGGTATTTTTTATTCTCTAGAGGTTGGTGACCATTTGTCAATGGCTTGATTATCATTAAACTCCATAGGTATGATGTCTTCTGCCAAGTGGTCAATCATTTCTGATAGAGTACTGTTTCTATCTGTTTTGACTCTAGATTTATTTTTCCTTGGGTGACCAGGTCTTTTTACTTCTGTTGATGTTGCTTCTATGGTAGAGAGTCATGGAGTTAGTGACTACATAATATTTGTAGAACACTGTGCATTTTTTGTGCAGTTGTATGTGTTATTGGATAATATCCAGATTTGAGTTTATCATATTATTGATTGATGATAGAACTGATGTTTGTGATACATCAGGTAAGATTTGTGTTTGACTTTAATCCATTTCTCAGCACTTTCATTTAAATTTATTCAAAAAGAGTAATTCAACTTTAGGAAAGGAGTGAGATTTTAGATTCTGCATTGATGCTAAGATTAAAGGTAGTGATTAGGGGATTATTATTTAAGTGAATAATTTTTAGTAGGCCTATGATAATTGAATTAAAAAATTTTAATGAAAATATATGAGATGGTTATCTGGGCCAACTGATGAGTGCTGGTTTAGCATAAAATGCATGTTGGGAATCATTTGTCTTTGATTATATCTTTATTTCTGAAATGACTTTATTTAAACTCTGGGTGTACATAGGATTGAATTATAATGAAATATTTAGATTGATTTCTCTAAAATTAAGTGATGGCAATAGTGTCATGATAAAATAGCAAGCAGTAATATAGATGTCAGAGTGGAGGGTAGGATTTTTAAGAGGGATGCAACGAGTTAAGTGAAAGTTCATGGGATCCTAGACAATAGAAGAATTCGAAGTAATATGTCTTGGGTTATTATTCCAAAGGCAGTCACTAGGACAGGTGTTGAGATTGGGGTGATGTGCAGAGAAATCAGGGTAAATCTTGGTTTCTTAAAATTTAATTTCAAAAGTGGTGTTACTTCAGATCATGGGCCAGAATATGGCAGGAGATAAGATTGCATGGTATATACAGTGCAAATAAAAGGAAAAGAACAAAGTGGGGAGTAGATTCTATTGGTTCAGAGAAGGTGTAAAGCTCTCCAGGGATTACTCAACCATGTGCTGAAATTTAAAGTGAGACCAAGTCTTATCTTGGATGCATAGTGCTCATCCTGTTTTTTAATCTTGAGCAATTTTAGATATGAATATTGAACCAGCTTTTAGTTCTCTGGAAGAGAAGACAATTATACAATGGACAGCCCATATTGTACAATATGAATGCTGATAAAGAGGGATAACCTTATCAGACCAAATGTTCCTATGTTCAAGCATTTCGTGACTGATATAATTAGGTCATAGTTGATCATAGCATGCACATTAATCACTTCCTTTAATTTGATCTTGGTTTATATGATTTTTAAAAAGAATATGTGAAAGTATAGAGGTAGTTTAATTTATTTATATGAAAATTTATTGATAACAATATGACTTTTTTCTTTAAGTTCTAATTATTTATATATTTTTTTACAAAGTAATTATATTATAATTAATTTGAAAGTGTTAAATATTTTCTGAGTCAACTGAAGAGTGCCTGTTTAACATAAAATGTATTTGGGGCAACTTTAATCTCTTTTGGAATGTTTTTATTTACATATTTCAAGAATGTATAGGAGTATGGAAGTGTTTTAAATATATCTAAAAAATAATGTATTATAATTACATTCAAAATATTTTTTAAGATATATTAAAAAATTGATTTTTGTATATGTATAAATTCTAAAACAATATTTATATATTTTAAAAAATAAAAATCATTTTTTTAGAAAATTACATTCATCATCACTATTATCAACAAACATTATCAATCCACTGCAGGATGAAGATCTCTCCAAGTTCAATCCATTTTCTTCAGTCTCCAGCCTCTTTTCTCCTCATCATCCCTGCACACTTACTTATTTCATCAATCCATCTCATATTCAGTCTCTATTTGTGTCTTTTACAATCACTTGGAATCCAGTTTAAGATTTCAATTGTCCATCTATTATCATCTCTTCTAACAATATGTCTATTTCAACTCAACTTCAGTCTCTTAGTTTTTTTAATGATGTCAGTAACACCTATTTATTCTCTCACCCACATATTGCATTTTTGATCATCTCTTGTTACTTTTAACAAGCACATCTCCATGCTTTGCTATGTGATCTGAAGTCTCTGTATGGCTTTTTATTAGCATCTAAGTCTCAAATCCATAAGTAAAAACTGATAAAACACTTTTATTTAAAACCTTCCTTTTCAAATATATAGATATATTTCATTTTAATATTAAGTTATTTCTACCAAAAGCATTCCAAACAAGTTTAAATCTATGATTAATTTCATCCATTATGTTTCCATCTGTAGTAATAATCTGACTGAGGTATTTGTAGTGGTTAACTTCTTCTGACACATCAATTAATATTTATTTTCATCTTTTTGAGAAAATCCATTGAACATTACTTTAGTCTTTTTAACATTTATTTTTAGTCCTACTTTCTTACATTCACCTGATAAGTCTGGCAAACTCTGAGGCATTATTTGAAAAAACAACTAAATCATATGCAAAATATAAATGACTTAAATAATCTCAATTTACTTTTATTCTTTTAGCTTTTACTTTAATCCAGAATATAGTTTTTGTTGCATTGCTGTAAAAGATTTTGGAGATATAGAGTAACCCTGTCTTACACCCTTCTCAATGTTAACCTTCCCAGTATCATTATGTAATCTAATTGTTGCTGTTGCACTTTTATAAATATTCTTTGGAATATGACAATATCTTAGGTCTATACCTTGAATGATCCAATGCTTTAATCACTAACGAAATGCTTATAGAATCAAATGCTTTTTCATAATCTACAAATCCAAAGCATAATGGCAACCCAAAATTCATTGGTTCTTTTGATAACTTCTCTCAAACTACTTTTAAATTCAGCTTGTTAAAATTTTATGAATTAGCATTTATTTACTAAAATTGTAAATATTACTAAAGTAAGACAAATATTATTTACATTTGTTTACTTCAATTTTTTTAAGTCATACATAATGGATTATATTTGTAAATATTATTAATTTATTATTTAGTTATTAGAATTTTAAATTTTATTACAATTACGCAAATAATTTTCTTTTATTTAGCTCATTTATTTCAGCATCAATATAAAGCTTTTAAAATAAAATTTAAAATATTATTTTAGTTGCTAAAACTTGTATGACTTGTGAGAGCCATATAGCATTTATTCTATCCCTAAATCTGTCCCAAGACCATTGGTTGATTAGCCATGAACTGGGCAATTTAGTCCAGTGTTAGCATGATGATCTCTAAAATTAAAAGTTCATGTATAGAATGTTAATTAGGCATTTCCTATTTAAATGTCACATTACTTCCTGCATGATTAATCATTCAATTAGGTAAAAAAAAAATTTGAAATGTAGACAAAAAGCTGCAGAGAATGTGTTAAAAGACAATTTAAATACAAATTGATTGGACAGATGTAAATTATGAAGTTTTTTCGAAGATTATGGAGAATGGCAACCCAGACTAAACTTCAGGGATATATAGTATACCTGCATTTAAATATTACATATATGTTTGTATATATATGAGGTTCTTGTTAATTCTTAGGAAATTATGGAGAGTCTGTGCATACAAAAGAAATGATTGAAATGGGGGAGGGGAATATTACAATTTAATTTTATCATAATAAACATTTTTGTTAGTCAGGACCATTTCCAGAACTGAAGATTAGCCTCTTTTTAAAAAAAAAAAAAAAAAAAAAACTGAATGTCACCTGCTACAGTTAGTAAGGTCTTTTTTTAGTTTTGTTTTGTCTCCTGTATTTGATTAAATAAAAAATGTTTTTAAAAATTTATTACTAAATTTTTCAGTTTTTTAAGCATTTTAAGTGAATGCCCTAAATAAAAGTATTATTTTTGTTTTGATGGCTCAAAGATTAGGGTGCACACATTAGTTTAATCTGTTACAATTGGCATAGTGAGTTTTGTCATAAAATAAACTGTATTTAGTAGATGAGGAATAGATGCTTTCCAAACTGTATTTTTTTATTTATTTAAATCATAAATATATAGTGTATATGAGCACAGATCTTCACATGCCCCACAACTCTCCACACTATCTCATAACACTGATATATTTGAACACATATGTTGAAAAGATAACAATCACCAATATATGTATTTCATGCTAAACCGGCAATCATCAGTTGGTCCAGATTACCGTCTCCACACATATATGCTATAAGTGCTCAGATATATATTAAGATCGCCAATCCTCATACTCTAATGGACCGGCTTCAATCTACTCCACAATCCAACTCTTTAACCGTCCATCCAATTGAAATTCTTGTCACACCCATGTTGACCTAAGGTCAATCTGACCCTCATGTATTTCATCATCAGACTTTCATCATCAGATATTTCATCATCAGACTTTCAATTGGATGGACGGTTGAAGAGTTGGAGTGTGAAGTAGATTGAAGCCTGTCCATTAGAGTATGAGAATTGGCTATCTTAATATATATCTGACCACTTATAGCATATATGTGTAAAGACGGTGACCAACTGATGATTGCTGGTTTAGCATGAAATACGTATTTTGGTGATTGTTAATCATATGCGTTCAAGTGTATTAGTATTATGAGATAGTGTGGGGAGTTGTGGGGCATGTGAAAGTCTGTGCTCATATACCCTATATATTACATATATAGATACAGGTATATAATAAGCCTGTGTATTTCAGTTACTGAATCATAAATGTTTTAAAGAAAAATTCTGTAAAATTATTTAAAATATACATTTTAATAATAATTAATTTTATTAAATCATCCGTTTGGTTTTGATCGAAAAAAAGTGAGAAAAAATATATATATCCATAAGTAAAAATATTTAAAAAAAAAATACTGAAGCTTTTATTTCATTTTTTTAACAATTTTGTTACTCCTTTTTGAAATAATTTTTATTTAGCTAGCACCATGCTAAATAATATTGGTATCTGAGACAGAACATATCAATGCTGCGTTCCTTCCATGTCTTAGAAAATTCTAATGACTTATAAAATAATTCAAAGATGTTTTACAAATGTGCATGGAGTGTATTAAATGTAAATAATATATTTAATAAAAAAACATAAGTAGATATTACTACCAATAATTTACATATTTGGAAAAAAATGAAAACAAAAAGAAATACGTATTGCATAAAAATACTCCTTAATCATAAGATGTGTTCGGCTTCTCAAACGATCTCTTTTTTCAATAGTAGTCCTTGAAATTTTTCAGAAGGGGTGCTTTATTAATATCCTACCAAAACATAAGCAAAAAAAAAAAACACAGTAGCAATACGTATAGTAAGTTTTGCCTGTTTTAAAAACAGAGAATTCCTAATTTTGCAACCATAAAATCATTTTATTGTTTCATACCAATCATTGTTGATAGACCTGGACTACTTTCAAGCATATAATATATATATATGCGAATATAAATAAAATGTATTATTTAATCATGAATAAAATATCACATTATTATGCTACTCTAAAATATCTACATATGCTAATCACACATTTAAATGTCTATTAAACACCATTTATGCTATTGAGAAATAATTATGAAAAATGGACTTATAAAAAATTCTCGCTAGGGTTTATTCATGTGTGTGTAAAAGTGTAATAATTACTGTATGGTTCACAATAATAATTGCCGACAATTAGAATCACCATGCATAAAATAGGTATGCATAATTTTGTTATAACTCATGTTGGTGCATGAAGAACGTTCTCTATTTAAAATGTAATGCAATAGGTTATAATTATCTACTGTGTGCGACACACTGTGTGGAAATTGACAAACACAAGCAAATGTTATGTATACTCTAGAAATTTCTGACTGTTATTTACTCTTGGTTTACTTTTTATTTTTGTTATTTGACATTAAACATATTTGCTTTGTTATTTCAAATAGTATTGAGTTTATTTAAGCTTGCTATGAATAATAATACTCTCGGGATATAGCAAGATTTAATGTAATTTTTGTTTTCACTAACTGCTGTTTGGCAAATAATAATATTTTGGGTAAAAACACCGTTACTTTTTATTTCAATTTTTTCATATAATATTAACTGGTAAAATGTAATTGTTATATATTCAACACTCATCACGATAAATATTTAAAATAATATTTTTATTATTTTGTTATATACTTCTGAAATATATAAATGTTAATTACAAGAAAAAAAATAGAATATTTTATTGCTCATTCTAATTGAAACACTAAAAATTTATTGCTATGAAGAGAACTTCATACTCAAATAACTATTGACGCTGCAACAACAAACAGCTACAATAGCGCTAGTTTCATGCATTGGTAAGAACAAACTAATCTCAATGAAACTTGATGAAATTCACTGAATATGACATTTCTGATATCACTATAACTAGCAGCATCTATGAATAGAATCTCAAGCAGTATTTAAAATAATTCTTTTTAAAAATACATAATAATTATGCAAAACATTGAATGATTGTTATTTTATTGATATTTTCAAGCACAAATTTAATAATCAATTTCTGTATCGTTTTTCTGGGGATGCTGCAATGTCACAGCGCTTATGACCCAGCCGCCACTGATCCTTCTTGAAAATTAATATTTTCAGTTATTTTTTGTCATTGAAATTATAGCTAAATCACACAATCTTTTCTATATGAAAAGGGATAGTCAATTTTTTTTATTATTTAAACATGACAAAGTATATTTAGTTGAATTCCAGCACAGGTAATTGTAATGACATGCTAAAATATGCTCAAATATTCATAAACAAAGAAATATAATTTTAAAGAAAAGAAATTAGATTGAACAGTTAAATAGCTATAAATTTGTTTAAAGGGGAAAATTATTGAGTGAAAGGAAACTGCATAGTGATGGATTTGCTCTGATGTATAAACTGATTTCTTCTATTATTATAATTTTTAGATGTATCAGTAAAATGCTAACCATATTAGAATATAGTTTTGCAATCTTAGGTGCCCACTTTATCAGTGCTTTTACTTCAACATTAAATTCAAAATATTCAGAAAAAAAATTTTTTTTTTCTTTCTGGATAATTCTAATTACATAATACAAATGTTTCTGTCTAAAGATTTTATTGCATGTTTTAAAAGTAATGTGGTATTATAAAATGCTATTGCTGTTATAAACTTAAATGGTCTGCTGATAACTGAATTGTTGTGCAACACAATGATTGTTTATGTAAAAGATCACTATAAAAAAGTTTGAATGCAATGACATCTAATAGATTAATATTTGTAAGAGTTAGAATACAAAATAGTTTGATAGGCTTTTTGGATTGATCAAAGACTAGTTCTTTCTAAGATGAAATGATAGAAGCATTAAAACATAGAACCTATTATAATCATATTTATATAATATTTAATTTTGATTTTTTTTTTTTTGTTATTTTTCTGAAAGTGGGGGAAAATCTCACTTTGACTGACTGTGTCAAATTCAGTTAGCTTGGGCAGTCATTTGTGTTTTTCCAGCTGTGTGGAAAAAATTCTTTAGTTGTACGGTGCCAGAATCTGTTGACTTGGGCAGTATTTATATGTGATTTAATAATCACCGATTCATAAAATTAAACGAGTGTACACACTCATGTGTTTATGCTCTTATTTTTTCCCAGCTATGGGAGGAAAAATTATTTTGTCTGACTGCACCAAAATCTGTTGTGTTTGGTCTGGATTACACACCCAACCTACAGAAAATAATATTAGCACCAGTATTATAATTAATATAATATTGATTATATTTACATATTTGTCTAATACAGAATAATATAATTCTACTGTGGACTCTTGGATCTCAGTCTTAAAAATCTACCACTTCCAGCTACTCCTGATAGCTTGCCTCACAGGTAGGGAGAATGACTTCTGGCAGTACCAGATAGTTTGCCTCAAGTCGGCAGTAGTCTTAGCAGCATCCAATCCTTATGTGGACTTACCTAGCTGTGTGGACAAATAGCGTATTGCTATTGTAAGAATGCTTACTGCTGTTTTAAGTTATCAGGGCTTCTCCTGGAGAATGCATACCATCTTTGTAGGTTAGACAGACATTCTCTAGTCTTTCCTTCATAAAGGTTGACCATTTATAGCCAGATCCTTGACATCAATAGAGCATTTGGATTCAGTGTTCATTATTGCTTATTGGCCTGTACTAATCATTGGCTATGTTATACATCAACCTATTAGCCAGCAGCAAACAATGCTTAATCCGATCAGATGAAGAAGGAATTTGGAAAAGTCCACTTCTGAAGGAAAGGAGAACTGTAACAGAAGTATCTACTATTTCGGCTAAATTTCTATAGCTATTAAATATTAAAATTTTTAATTTAGTCTTTCAAGATGGTCATGTTATTGAGGCATGAAATTACAATAAATATATTCTTGAATGATTTGATTAAAAGAAAACATTTTCTATTAGGAAAAATAATAAATTAGATATAAAACTTTATAAGCAATATATAAATTTAAAGGCAGAAAGATCATCTCAAACATATTTTAAGAATAGTAAAATTGATTGTTTGATTAAAAATATATGACAAAGAATGGCATTCGATAGAGAACTACAATTAAGCAAACTATTGAAGTATATTAAAAAGAAAAATTGTCTACAGAAATCAAAAAACAGCATCACAAGATATTATATAAACAAACCATTGGATCAGACTTTGATATATATAAAATATTTATTGTTCTAGATTGATATGTATAGTCATGATAAAAGTTATTTCTAATGTATTGTTATTTTTGGAGTTAAAAAATGTACTAGTCAAGC
Source organism: Epiperipatus broadwayi (assembly GCA_028023455.1). Classification (NCBI taxonomy): domain Eukaryota; kingdom Metazoa; phylum Onychophora; class Udeonychophora; order Euonychophora; family Peripatidae; genus Epiperipatus; species Epiperipatus broadwayi. Next base: position 136,448 of record JAQFVV010013078.1, on the reverse strand, counting down.
ATTGGTGGTCGAGAGGTCAGCGGCAGCTGCTTTACAAGCAGTTGTCCCAGGTTAGCAGATTTGCTTCCTGGCTAATACTATGACACATGAAAAAAAAATGTACTACTCATTTGCAACATCTGTGATTGATGATAATGGTATATGATATTTAACTTTTTAAAAATTGCAAATATTCGAAGTATTTCTGCATGAACACCATATTAAATTACTCAGATATTAAAAATAATTGCTTGTGAATATCACACTTAACTCACATTGAATAAAAATGAGCAAAATTCATAGAACTTTTCTTCATTAGTTGTAGAATAATATGGAGAAATTTATAGCATGATTCCAAATTCTTTTCTTAGGATATACAGTATCAAAAGATTGTCAAATATATTACGTTCATGTTGCTAGTATTTCCCTGCCCCACAATTAAACAAATATATATAAAAATCTCCTCCTAACTTAATATTGACTAGAAAACAATGTGAGATGTCACTGCAATAGCCAAAATTATTAACACCAAGGATAAAACTGACCTAGAATAACCTCCCCCTCCCCAAGCAGTATATAAAATAACCTGCCCACAAGTGGGTGCTGAAACTCGGGTTGTTGTCAGCACTAGAGTGGCTCAACACACATACATATATGAAAGAGTACAGAAAAAATGAAGGCAGTTCAGCATTCTTGGCTCACCAAAAGGCATCTAGCCACAATTTGAACCCAACAATGCCAAGATTATGTGCTCTGAGAGAAATGATACTAAAAGGATAATAAAAAAAGCATATTTTATCGCTAATGACCCAAAAGCCATCAATAGACAAGATACATGTTTCACGATCTCAAAGAAATGGTTGAGTTAAATAATTTGCATTGATTTGCATATAAAACAACTGCTCTTCATCACTAATAATAAAGGCTATGAATATGGGAGTAACATATCTGAAAGTGCTAAGCCAAATATTATTATTACTTATTAGTTTAATAACATCACCAATTTGCATTATAGCACAATATAATTATTAGTCTACTTAAACAAATATTTTTTGATAAAAAACATCAGTTGATAAAGAGTAGATAAAAAATACTACAATTAAATTACTTGATTATTAATAAAATATTTTGAAGTTGTTTTATTTAAATATTTTTGAAAAACAATTTTAATTAAAAGAAAAAAACAAAAAATAAACTAAGATTCTAAACAACAGGCACTTGAAATAATTTATTTCTAGTATATGTTAAAAATAAAATACTATAGTAAAAACTAATGAGAGTTGATGTGAAATCTAGTAATAAAATTAAATAAAGGCACATTCATTATTACAAAGCATATTCTATATTTCATTTCAAAATAATTTTTAAAGATGATTATGTAAATAAGCATTTATTTTTATAGCGTCTGTATACAATTTGTAATTACATTCATATCGGCCTTTCAAGCCAATTGTGCAAACACTTTGCAAGTGTTAAATAATAAATGAATACCCTCTGACCAATACAAGATATAGAATTTATGCAGGAATAAAAAGAATCCTCTTATTCCTTGTTATATTGTCACACCTTCTGTGCCAGTACTTCAGATTTGCTCATATATAAATATGTGAGTCGTAGAAATAAGAGGATTCTTTTTATTCCTGCATAAATTCTATATCTTGTATTGGTCAGAGGGTATTCATTTATTATTTAACACTCGCAAAGCATTTGCACAATTGGCTTGAAAGGCCGATATGAATGTAATTATAAAGATGATTATGGTCAATTTCATCAATAAAGTGAAATCCCAATATTAAAACTATCACAATAGAATAAATTTAATTATTTAGATCTATTTTTAAATTAAAAAATGTCATATACAATCAATTATCTACAAATGAAGATAACTTTTTATATTTTTTGCATATAGTTGTATAATACTTCCCCCCCCCCGGCTTTTTTTACATATATATCTTTCCAATTCGACACTGTGTTAATTTGATAACTTTTTCGATTGGCATGATCTTCATTTTGGAACTTGGTCTAGAAGGTAATCAATTTGAAATTGTTTTTACTATAAAATAAATTTATTATATACAGAAAAATTATACAAATATGTATTTACAGAATATACAAGTTGTTTTTATTTTTTAAATTTTATCATTGCATTTCTCACATCACCTCTACCCTATCTCAACCATCCATCAGAATATTCAGACCATTCTCCCTCACTATGTATGAACTTGCGAATAATTTTTGCCTTTAGGATCAGTGTATATATTATTTTCTATTGTTTATATAGCATGTTTTATATATAGAGATTAAAATAAAATATCTTTTAAATAGCCCCTACAAGTAAAAGTTCTCTCCAATAGCTTTTCAAAGATGAAGATTCGTCTATTAATTTGAAATTGGGGTAGTTTATTTATTCAACTTTGACTCTCTGACTAATATGAGTTAAATATTTATTTATTGCCAATATTGGATAATTATTTGGATTGGCTATTCTGAAAACAAAATATAAATCAGTTTCAGTTTCTAAGTTTACTTGATCCAGATTCAAACAGAAGACAGGCATGAAAGGTGGACATGATTTTGTTTCGCTATAAGGCCCTTTTTTAAAATATGCAGTTTATCATGAAAATTCGTGAATAACAAGTGAATAATTTGAGATTTGCCTTTAAATGGTATAGAGAGTTGTGTTTATAATCAGACGATTCAAAATAGCTTGCAATAAGTATTTCTCTAATGATTTATCTCTTCTACTATTTATTAATTTCCTATAATTTTATTTGAAGTTTTTTTTCTTAAAATTAAAAATTAATTCAAAGCTTGAATTTGTAATCATTTAAGCAATAAATTTTATATATAATTAATTTACTTGATAATTAAAAACAAATGTCTTCCGGAACAGTGCTTTTTTTTTTTTTTTTTTTAACAATATGTTTAAATTGTTGAAATCAAAATATTTTAATAAATAAAAATTTTAGCATTAATTGCCAAAAGAAATTTATTGTTGTTGAAAATGATCAATAATTAGTATTTGACTTTACATTATGCAATTTCATTATCGACTAAAGGAAAAAATAAACAATATATCTAAAATATTGTTATTCTAACAATTCCTAGAGGGCGGGACAGTATAAACTAAAACAAACTTTTATTAAACTGACATAAAGAAAAAACAGAACGTGTTGGTGTTGACAGGGTGATTTGGTATTAGTAGATTGGAAGGTGATAATCGATAGAAAAAATAGATGAGATATTACTGTGAGAAATGTTTAAATTTGACTAAAAAGTTTCTATTCGTGTAGCATTCTATGTAGAAAATTCTTGATTGTCAAGGAATCATATATATCATCCAGTAAAAAGTATACAGCAAATTGCAGGCGGAAAGCAATCATCATCATCATCAACCATTATCAAACCATTGCAGGATGAAGGTCTCTCCAAGTTCAATCCATCTTCTCCGATCTTTAGCTTTACTTCTCCATATCACCCCTGCATACTTTCTTATTTCATCCATCCATCTCACATGTGGTCTCTTTCTTGATCTTTTAAAATCTCTTGGAATCCAGTTTAAGATTTCAATTGTCCCTATTATCATCTCTTCTAGCAATATGTCCAGCCCAACTCCACGTCTTTTAATTTTTTCAATGAGGTCAGTAACACCTGTTTGTTCTCTTACCCATATATTGCGTTTTTGATCTCTTCTTGTTACTCCCAACATGCATCTCTCCATACTTCTTTGAGTGGTCTGAAGTCTCTGTATTGCTCTTCTATTAAGTGTCCAAGTCTCAGATCCATAAGTAAGAACTGGTAAAACACATTTATTAAAAACTTCCTTTTCAAACACATAGGCATATTTCCTTTTAGTATCAAGTTATTTCTACCAAAAGCACTCCAACCAAGTTTAATTCTATGATTAATTTCATCCATTATGTTTCCATCTGTATTAATAATCTGACCAAGGTATTTGTAACTGTTAACTTCTTCTAACTCATCATAATCAATCTTTATTTTCATATTTTGAGAAAATCCATTAAACATTACTTTAGTCTTTTTAACATTTATCTTTAGTCCTACTTTCCTACTTTCATCTGATAACTCCTGCAACATTTCCTGCAGCTCTAAAGCATTATTTGCAAAAACAACTACATCATCTGCAAAATCTAAATGACTTAAATAATCTCCATTTACTTTCACTCCTTTAGCTTCCCATTTTAATCCACAAAATACTTCTTGCAGCACTGCTGTAAAAAGTTTTGGAGATATGGAGTCACCCTGTCTTACACCCTTCTCAATGTTGACTTTCCCAGTATCATTATGTAATCTAATTGTTGCTGTTGCATTTTTATAAATATTCTTTAAAATATGACAATATCCTGGATCTATACCTTGATGATCCAATGCTTTAATCACTGAAGAAATGTTTATAGAATCAAATGCCTTTTCATAATCTACAAATCCAAAGCATAATGGCAACTCATATTCATTTGTCCTTTCTATAACTTCTCTCAATACCTGGATATGATCTACTGTACTAAAACCACTTTTAAATCCAGCTTGTTCTCTTGGTTGGTGGAAATCCAATGTTCTCTGTAGACAAGTTGTAATTATCTTGGTAAAAATTTTGTATAAAACTGATAAAAGGCTGATAGGTCTGTAATTTCTAATATCTTCTTTATCACCTTTTTTAAATATTAATATTAATACTGCATTCTTCCAATCATCTGGTACATCTTTATCATTTAGACATTTGGTATATAACTTTGCTAAAAAAAATTCTATTTCTTCACCTGCTTCTTTTAATATATCAATTATAATTCCATCATTACCTGGAGCCTTTCCTTTCTTCATACATTTAATTGCATGTCTCACTTCTTCATTTAAAATTCTGGGCAATTCGGAAGATATAATAGATATAGGAGGTACTTGTTCTTTATTACTATATAATTCTTGATAAAAGTCTTCTACCCATTTCATGATGTCATCTCTCTTTTTAGTAATAATTCCATCTTTTTTTCTTATTGCAGATATAAATTTCCTACCAATACCAAAATGTTGTTTTACACTCTTGAGACTTTTATTTTCTTCTACAGCTTTCCTTGCTAGTTCACAGTTATACTTTCTTATATCATTTTCAACTCTTTTCCGCACCATTTTACAAAATTCAAGATATTCAATCCTTTTTAATGCATCATTTTTGTATATCTTCATATTCCTTCTTTTCTTCATAAATTCTCTAGTCTCAGTAGAAATTTTATTGGTCAATTGCTGCTTTTTTCTACCAGCTATCTTTGTTGCAGTTTTTAAAAGTGTATCAGTTATTTTCATATTAATTTCATTCAAATCTGAATCATGTTCAAAATCTACTAATACTTGAAACCGATTTGTAAGTTCTAATTTAAATTCATTAGAATGTTTCTGAAGATTAGAAATATCAACTGTAAATATTGTTTTTCTTAATAATTTTTGTCTCTCTAGTTTTGCATTAACACATATCTTACATCTTACTAATCGATGATCACTTCCTGTGTTAAATTTATTAAGAACATTACAATCTTGAAATATGTATTTTCTGTTAGTCAAAATATAATCCAATTCTGCTGTACCTTCATTTGGATGCTTCCATGTCCATTTCCTTTTAACATTTTTTTCAAAAAAAGAATTCATAATATAAAGTTTTTCTTTTTCTGCAAACTCCACAAGTCTATGTCCTCTCTCATTTCTATTACCATAACCAAAATTACCTACAGCACTTTCATCTTTCATTTGTTTACCAATTCTAGCATTAAAGTCTCCCATAACAATTTTAAAATGTTGTTTACTCTGATCAAAAGCCTTTTGTACATCCATATAAAAATCTTCTACTACTTCATCACTATGAGAACTTGTTGGGTGCATAAACCTGAATTATCTGCATTTGGTATCTGCTATTAAGTTGTATAACTAATCTTGCCACTCTGTCCAATACACCATCAATCTCCACAATGTTGTTCTTCCACTTTTTATTTATAATGAATCCTACTCCACTTGTATTTCCAATATTTGTGCCTTTATAATAGAGTACATGTCCACTTTTTAAATCAATTGTCTCTTCACCTTTTCTTCTAACTTCACAAAGTCCAATAATGTCCCATTTAATATAAGACAGTTCTTCTAATTCTTGCAATCTTCCTTCACTTGAAAGTGATCTGCAGTTGTAAGTACCTAAATAAAAAGTCATCATCAAATGGCAGCCTGGGTCCGCAATCAGGGGATTCTTAGCACCCTCCACCTTCAGCCACCAACCGCTGCCTTGGTTGGTGACTTTACAGCCTCCTGGGAATAAGGGCCATGATTTATTTTTGTCTGTCATAATTGTATATATCTATTGGAAAAATAATTATCATTTACACAAACATTCATTCTGCTTTATCAGGCAACTGAGAAGAAAGATCATGGTGTTTTTTGATCTTAAAGTCAGAGGTAAAAAGCCAATAAACACCACACTGGCTAATGCATGTTGGTGAGCAGCCCATCCATGTTCATATACTATATGAATAATCACATAGTAATAACAGCTGCAATGACAAGAACATATTGAGAGGACATTAGGAATTTTCCCTGCTCAATTTCTTTAAGGCCTCCAAGAGAAATCAAAGTGTCTCCTTTCATTTAATAGCAAACTCCTTTCTGCAGCTGCAGAAAGCAATAGTGGTAATTAAATTCAGTAATTTTCAAAATTGTTACTTGTTTGTTCAAAAATAATAATAATATACAGATAAAATAGAAAAAAAAATTGGAAAAACAAAAAATTGTCATTACAAATAATTATTTAAATTATTGAAATGCCTTAAATAAAAAACAATATAATTTGTTTGGATCTTAAAAGGATTGATAATAATGAAAACGGAGAAGGCTTATTATTTGTTTTTACAATTTAGGCAGAGCGGAAATTATAAAAGTTATATGTGAAATGGAATTGTGGTAAATTATCCATTGCCACAATTATGAATTATGTTATTAATAATATTTCTCAAGATTATTTAAATAGCATTAATCGAACACAATCAATGGATTACCTCTTATAATATTACACTTCTTATCACAGTTTGCAAAATTAATATGCTTACTAAGGAATAATCTCTATGTAGAAGAATTGAAAAAAGTTATGTAAAGATGTTAATCTAAAAAAAATTTTATGCTTCTTAATGATAAAATGAGCTCATTATATATATAATGTGCTCTTTATACAAAAATGTTAGCATAAATTGTATTAGTCAAGCATTCATGGTTCCAGTGCTCAGTACACCTGCCTTACAGGTAGTTGTCCTGGGTTTGCAGGTTCGCTTCCCAGCTGATGTTTTGACACATGAAAGAAAGAAAAATTGTATTAATGATGAGAATAACGTTAATCTACTATTGATGAAGATTGGGTATTATTTTTTAATTATAATATCCTATTGTCTAGTAATCTCAAACTGATTATTGTCACAGAATTTATCATACATATATAAAAAGCATTATTATCCCATGTGATATAATACTATTAAAGTTTTTGTAATATAAAATAATCTGTATTAATTTTGCAGAAGTCATAGTCCAAAAAATTGCACCACAGATTGTGTATATATGAGAGATAACTTTTAATAGTGAAAATAAAAACATTACATATTTTCCTTTATTGTATTTATATACAAAATGCATGTTTTTTTTATTTATTCTGATACAATCTAAAAATTATTTTCACAACTACATCCACTGTCTGACTTTGGACTTTCTGTACAATTTAACATTGAATATCACACATCCTTATGAAACACATGTTATAACCAAACTAATGGCTTAAATATTATGGTTCAATATTACTGATATCTAAATGCAGAGGTAACCATGATCATGATGGTATTTATCTGATATAGTTTACGACAAATATTTTCTTATATCTCTCAGATCTGAAGCATTAAGAGCTGTGCTTCATTCTATTTAATTTGCTCCAGTATTCCTTATATCTCTGTATAAATAATTAATGAAATAATGTATGTTGTAGTGTATTAAAATCTTTAATCTAATATCTAATTATTAACATTCTTCAATAAAGACAATATACTTCACTAAGAAGGTCATAGCCAGAAACTCGTTTGAGGATTTTATTTATACCCTACAATGTAATATTATTTTATTATTCACTCTTACAATAGATGGCTCTGGAGATAAAAAATAGAGTGAACTACTGAAAATAATGCAGATATCAAAAATAGGCAGGTAATATCATGTGGTGTTCTGTTTAGTATAATCTACAAATTACTTTCCAAAGATCTAGTCAAAAATATCTTAACAGAAAAGCTAAAAAATTGTTATCTTCCTAAAATCTTAACAAATGTCCAAAAGTGTGTTTTCTAATAAAAATGATAGAAAGTCAAGCATTGGTGGTCGAGAGGTCAGTGACAGCTGCTTTACAAGCAGTTGTGCCAGGTTAGAGGGTTCGCTTCCCGGCTGATGTTATGACACATGAGAAAAAAAAGACAACTTTTATAAAGGCATACCTCATTAATAAAAATACCATTATAAAACTTTGAAGAAAACATTTTAATACAGATGAAAACAATCTTTAACAGAATTATAATAATAGAGAGTTATCAAGTAAAAATTATCATGTGATACCTTAAGTTTGTATTTATCATAGACACCTGCAACTTCTCACAGTATCTCGATCAAAACAGTTTTAAAGAATTATTTAGATATTGTGATTAAATGAATGACAAAACATTTGACATTATCAATGTCAATTAGTCAATCTTTACTCAAAAAAATTATAACATTCAATATTGATTACTATTAAAATGCTAATATAATTTTATTTTTAAAATGATACATTAATTAACAGCAAGAATAATTAACAAAACATAGATAAACTATAATAATTAAAGACTTTTTTAAAAAAGATTTTTTATTTAAAAATAATTAATTTTTTTATATTAGCTTTATTTTCTGTTAATAAATGAGAGTACCCCCTCAGCCCCCTTTTTTTTCACTCTTATCTTTTTTTTTTTGAATGATCAAATAAAACTATCTTATGAATGACTATTATATTCCACTTTTTTAAGTCAAAGAAAATTAAATGTTCTCTATTCTTAGGTACTTACAACTGCAGATCACTTTCAAGTGAAGGAAGATTGCAAGAATTAGAAGAAGAATTGTCTTATATTAAATGGGACATTATTGGACTTTGTGAAGTTAGAAGAAAAGGTGAAGAAACAATTGATTTAAAAAGTGGACATATACTCTATTATAAAGGCACACATATTGGAAATACAAGTGGAGTAGGATTCATTATAAATAAAAGTGGAAGAACAATATTGTGGAGATTGATGGTGTATCGGACAGAGTTGCAAGATTAGTTATACAACTTAATAGCAGATACCAAATGCAGATAATTCAGGTTTATGCCCCAACAAGTTCTCATAGTGATGAAGTAGTAGAAGATTTTTATATGGATGTACAAAAGGCTTTTGATCAGAGTAAACAACATTTTAAAATTGTTATGGGAGACTTTAATGCTAGAATTGGTAGACAAATGAAAGATGAAATTGCTGTAGGTAATTTTGGTTATGGTAATAGAAATGAGAGAGGACATAGACTTGTGGAGTTTGCAGAAAAAGAAAAACTTTATATTATGAATTCATTTTTTGAGAAAAATGTTAAAAGGAAATGGACATGGAAGCATCCAAATGAAGGTACAGCAGAATTGGATTATATTTTGACTAACAGGAAATACATATTTCAAGATTGTAATGTTCTTAATAAATTTAACACAGGAAGTGATCATCGATTAGTAAGGTGTAAGTTACGTGTTAATGTAAAACTAGAGAGACAAAAATTATTGAGAAAAACAATATTTACAGTTGATATTCCTAATCTTCAGAAACATTCTAATGAATTTAAATTAGAACTTACAAATAGGTTTCAAGTGTTAGGAGATTTTGAACATGATTCAGATTTGAATGAAATTAATATGAAAATAACTGATACACTTTTAAAAACTGCAACAAAGATAGCTGGTAGAAAAAAGCAGCAATTGACTAATAAAATTTCTACTGAGACTAGAGAATTTATGAAGAAAAGAAGGAATATGAAGATATACAAAAATGATGTATTAAAAAGAATTGAATATCTCGAATTTTGTAAAATGGTACGGAGAAGAGTTGAAAATGATATAAGAAAGTATAACTGTGAAATAGCAAGGAAAGCTGTAGAAGAAAATAAAAGTCTCAAGAATGTTAAACAACATTTTGGTATTGGTAGGAAATTTATATCTGCAATAAGAAAAAAAGATGGAATTATTACTAAAAGAAAGATGACATCATGAAATTGGTAGAAGATTTTTATCAAGAATTATATAGTAATAAAGAACAAGTATCTCCTATATCTATTACATCTTCCGAATTGCCCAGAATTTTAAATGAAGAAGTGAGACATGCAATTAAATGTATGAAGAAAGGAAAGGCTCCAGGAAATGATGGAATTATAATTGATATATTAAAAGAAGGAGGTGAAGAAATAGACACAATTTTAGCAAAGTTATATACCAAATGTCTAAATGATAAAGATGTACTGGAAGATTGGAAGAATGCAGTAATAATATTAATATTTAAAAAAGGTGATAAAGAAGATATTAGAAATTACAGACCTATCAGCCTTTTATCAGTTTTATATAAAATTTTTACCAAGATAATTACAACTCGTCTACAGAGAACTTTGGATTTCCACCAATCAAGAGAACAAGCTGGATTTAAAAGTGGTTTTAGTACAATAGATCATATCCAGGTATTGAGAGAAGTCATAGAAAGGACAAATGAATATGAGTTGTCATTATGTTTTGGATTTGTAGATTATGAAAAGGCATTCGATTCTATACACATTTCTTCAGTGATTAAAGCATTGGATCATCAAGGTATAGATCCAGGATATTGTCATATTTTAAAGAATATTTATAAAAATGCAACAGCAACAATTAGATTACATAATGATACTGGAAAAATCAACATTGAGAAAGGTGTAAGACAGGGTGACTCCATATCTCCAAAACTTTTTACAGCAGTACTGCAAGAAGTATTTTGTGGATTAAAATGGGAAACTAAAGGAATGAAAGTAAATGGAGAGTATTTAAGTCATTTAGATTTTGCAGATGATGTAGTTGTTTTTGCAAATAATGCTTCAGAGCTGCAGGAAATGTTGCAGGAGTTAGCAGATGAAAGTAGAAAAGTAGGACTAAAGATAAATGTTAAAAAGACTAAAGTAATGTTTAATCGATTTGCTCAAAATATGAAAATAAAGATTGATTATGAAGAATTAGAAGAAGTTAACAGTTACAAATACCTAGGTCAGATTATTAATACAGATGGAAACATAATGGAGGAAATTAATCATAGAATTAAACTTGGTTGGAGTGCTTTTGGTAGAAATAACTTGATACTAAAAGGAAATATGCCTATGTGTTTGAAAAAGAATGGTTTTTAACAAATGTGTTTTACCAGTTCTTACTTATGGATCTGAGACTTGGACACTTAATAAAAGAACAATACAGAGACTTCAGACCACTCAAAGGAGTATGGAGAGATGTATGTTGGGAGTAACAAGAAGAGATCGAAAACACAATGTATGGGTAAGACAACAAACAGGTGTTACTGACCTTATTGAAAAAATTAAAAGATTGAAATGGAGTTGGGCTGGACATATTGCTAGAAGAAATGATAATAGATGGACAATTGAAATTTTAAACTGGATTCCAAGAGATTGTAAAAGACCCAGAAAGAGACCACATGTGAGATGGATGGATGAAATAAGAAAATGTGCAGGGGTGTTGTGGAAAAGAGAAGCTAAAGATCGGAGAAGATGGATTAAACTTGGAGAGACCTTCATTCTGCAGTGGATTGATAATGGTTGATGATGATGATGATAAGAAATCCATAAAATTATAAAATTCATCATTTCTTATTCGAATGTGACGCTTTGCAAAGACAGTGTCGAATATTTGCATTGTGACTAATTTTATTACTTTCTAATTATATTAATTCTTGAATTTTTTTAAGCATCATTAATTATAATTACAAATATGGAAGGGGAGGAGGGATCTTCACTAAAACTTAATATTATATTGAATTGATTTTTTAAAAATAATAATACATTAATGTAACAACTATAAAACTTTTGATCAAGCGTTGGTGGCTGAGTGGTTAGAACGGCTACCTTACACGCAGTTGTCCTGGAGTTCGCTTCCCGACCGACGCTTTGACATATAAAAAAAAAAAAACTATGTATTCAAATGTTTATATACTAGATAAAATTAACTATACTCATGAATATGAATGAGAAAAAAAAAGTGAGAGAAATTGTTGATATTTATTACGACACTGAAAAATATTTATTCAATGGTAATGTTTGACTATTATTGTTTTTTTGTAGAGAGATATCCTAATGCCATTAAATGGGAAGATTTTGAAATGATGGAGTTTATCTGCGTCCAAAATTTTGTTTAAAGCTTTAACCAGACATATGTCTAATATTTTTTTTTTTAAAAAAAAGGATATAATAGAAATTTAATTAGAATGTTGAGAAGTATTGTTTTTGTTTTTTTTTTCATATGTCATAGCATCGACCGGGAGGCGAACCCACAACCGTCTGCAACCAACTACCCGCTTGCAAAGCAACTGCGCCGACCTCTCGGCTAACAACACTTGACATATATAGAACAAATAGGAAAGTTAATGTTTGTTTCATTCATCATAAAACATAGAATATTTGATAGTTATTCCGATCACTATGTTAGATGTTTTCAAAAGAAAAATATTAATTTGGACTAGATATGAATATTAAAACAAAATAAAATGTTATTTTTAAAATAAAATAGTATTTTAAAAAAGAATCCTCATTTCCATCTCTTATATGATTAAGTAAATAGTCAATAAATATCAGTTAATCCTCAAACAATTTACTTTAATTTAGACACTGAAAGAATAAATATTTCAAGTAACATCAAAACTAAACTGAATTATTTTTGCTTCTTCCATCTGAACTTTATCAATTTTGATTTCTGCTTATAATCGCTAATATTTATTCTGAATATGATAAACAACTAAACTAATTCGTACTGTGTCTGAATTTGTTCCATATTGTAACATTGAATCTTATTGTGAAGTATTTATTAGACACAGTTTAGAAAGGTTAATTTCATATTAGTAGGTTCAATGGCATTTTATCTTCATAATGCTATTATTTTAATATCAAGATTTATATCTTATAAAATGCAAAGGCCTTTAGTAGAAAATGATAATTTTCTGTTTGATATTAAACTCCTCCTTTCACTAATCTAGTAAAGATGAAGTATTCTAATTTCCTGAAGTAAAATTGTTTATATTTGTATAAAGAATGCCATATATAAAGTATAATAAATAATAATAATATCATATACCACAGCTGTATATAATCAAAATTGTCTCAAATTTAAAATGGTATTCGAGTAGGGAGATAGGAGGTCTTTTTACATACACAACAAATGTGTAATCTTGCAATGACATTAAATTGAAAGAAAATAAACCCTTGATGTATATCAAAAACGTAAAAATATGTTTCTCTTTTTCAAAATGTGTTTTTCTTTGTGATATTTTGACACTTTTTTTTCATTTATTGTTCAGATTTCTTTCTGTGAATTACTTCAGACCATTTGATTTTAAGTGAGTGAGTGTAAATAGTTTTCATATTTTTATTTTATTTTCATAATTTCAGAAAAAGTAATCGCATTTTGTTGATCCAGAAACTGGGGTTTACCCACAAACCATCAAAAGATTATGGGGTTCCGCGAAATGGCAAAATAAACAACAGCAAGGGTTATGTGGCATAGATTACACAAAAATGATGATACATTTTTTTGTATACTCAACGAAATCAAAGAATTTTTTTCATCAGGATAAAAAAACATGGTAATAAAAGTCTTATAATTTATATTTCTTTATTATTGAGAATTTTTTGTTTTCTTTTTTTTTTTAAAAAAAAAAATGTTTATTAGCATTTTTGTGAAAAATCACAATACACTTTGCAATCACATGTTCAATAAAACTCCATTTTGGGGGGAAATTTTTCAGGTCAAGTCTCCATTTTCTGTGTTAAAAGTAAATGTCAAATTTACAGTTTGAACGCGATCAGTTCCTGTTATTTATAATAGGGTAAGTAGCATATGTGTATATTTTATGTGTTTTTGTAAATAATATTAAAAAAATTATAATTTAGTGATTGTTTTGTGCATATGTAAAGTAACATTTGGGAGTTATGTAATGGCATTAGGACTTGAGAAAATGTACTTTTAAGATAAATTTTTGGTTTAAAGTATTGTTTTTAAATATCTATTTCTTCTTCAAAAACATATATATGTTTATGTTTTTATAGTTTTAGTTGTGTGTCAAAATGTTATTTTTAGTCCTGCAACATAGTATTAGATCTGTGTATTGCCTTCTTTTACTTTACATATTGGGGGGGAGGGGGAGGAAATGTACTTTTTGAGATAACAAATTTTCTGTTTAAAATGTTTTTAATTATCCATTTCTCATATATATCTTGAATAAATTTTAGAAAGGATATATGGCATATGGAATGAAGATTCATGTTGAAAAGACTTAAAATTGAAATCCATGATAACATAGTTCAACAGATAATGGTATATAGATGTTTCTGTAGTTGCTTGAATGAGAATGGAAGAAGTGAAGATAAAGTTAAAAAAAATAGCATTGGCAAAGATTAATGGAAAAAAAATATTTTGTGGATCTTTGAAGAGAGAATTAAGAAAAAGATGAATTAAATGCAATGTGTGGAGTGCACTATTGTATGGTTGTGAAACATGGACAATGAGTAATAAAATTAGGAATGTATTGGAAGCCGTTAAGATGTAGACATGAAAAGGAATGAAAAAAATCATTTGGATGAATAAAATAAATTATGAAGTTTTGAAAAGAGTAAATGAAAAAAGAAAATTGAGGAAATAAAAGATAGAAAAAGAAAATGAATTAAACATACATTAAGAGAAAATTATAGTTTAATGAAAGATGTTTTGGAAGGAATGGTGAGTGGAAGTAAAAAGAAAGGATAAAAAAGGATGACATTGTTAGATGATATAAAAGATGAGAAGAATTGAAATATTACAATTGCATAACATTCCCATTTTCTACATTTTAGCTAACCTAATAACAGAGAAATATTAACAATTCTTAATGATAAAGTTACACCAGGATTCAAACTCCATAACTATTCTGCAGAGTTCAGTTTTGAGTGCTTTGTTTTTTATTACATAAATCTGCTTCTTCTGGAAATAAAGGGATAATTGTCTGGTATCTATATTCTGCTGATTGATAAAGCAGTCAAGCATATATCATTCCTGGATGACCTTTTTCTTCTCTCTAAAAAGCATTTCTCTTTACTTATTTCTATTTTGAAAAATTTTATGTCGCACTATAAACTTCAATTCAATCTTAAAAAGGCAACAACATTGAGCATATTGTTTTTTCTCTCTTCACTGCTCCTCCTCCTAACATTTTTGGATTTCTCATTTATAGGTCTATGAGTGCTTTGAAAATATCTATTCAAAACTCTTATTTCACATCTGCTGAAAATATAACTAAATCCTTGTCTAAAGCATACCTTTCCCTTCATGCAAAAATATCTCTTATCAACATCCTGAGCTTTCCAAAAATGACTTACTATATTCCCATTATTAACTATACTAATGCTTTCAATAAGAAGATTATTTCACCTTGCTCCAAACTGACTTGAAATCAGAGAGTTGTTGCAATCAGTATTAGAAACTTACAGACAGCATGCCAAAGACAATGGTCTCTCCCTTCATTCAATCTCTACTTTTTATTTTCAGTGATGATTTAATACTATTTTTAAAGTCAGCCCTGATTACCCTAATGGTGTGAAATTTGTTCTAGTCACCCTTACTGATCCAGCAATGTTAATGTTTTCGATCTTTAATCAAATCAATTGCTGCTTATATTGTTCTTAAAAATCATACATATTCTTGGAAAATATTTTCTTGGGAGGCTTGCAACATGTTCAATAGTGCTAGTCAACCTCAACCATCCCCATCTCTTCTTACTATCACCAATAAATAGATAATTAAAAAATTGAAATTCTGAGATCTACAACCAAAATACCTCAATTTCCTTATTAAAATCAATTTAGATGCTCTCTCTACTAGCCACAGAGAATGATGCATACTAATATTGCCCCCTTTTGTTCTCTTTGTCATAAGCCTGAAGAAACAATACACCATTTTCTGTTCCAATTTCCTGCTTTTCTTCTGTATAGAAATACCATTGAGTCAATTACCAAATCGTGTACTTCTTTTGTTTCTAACATGAAACAAAACCTTGTCCCTACAATTAGGATTACAATTTCCCTTATATTTACTCTTTGGTTCCTAATATGCAATTTTTGCTTCAATTCTACAGCTAAAAAATTATAATCACTGTTTTACAATGAAATCTCAAAAATTAAACACAGAGACAGGGCACTTGTCCCTCCAGATATGTTAGTACTACATGGAGCCTGGTTTCAATTATAAGTAAATATTTTTTACCTTTATTTATTTATTTTATACCTTTGTTATGTATTTACAAAATATACTTGTTGTAATTTATACACCATTGAATTTATCTATTTGTGGCAATAAATCACAAAATATCTAATTGAGTTTCAAATCAACTTTTTCAAGTTTGTAAAAAAAATATTTTTGCCTAATAAATTTGATTTGTTTAAAGAAAAAAAAGTGTTACGAGAAATTGAAGAGCTGGGCAATGAAGAGAATAGAATAGAAAAATGAATGAATTGATGATGTGACTACTCTCTGGATCTATCCATGGAACAGAATACTATTGATGATGAATACTGAGGAAATGTCTCTCCAAACAGCTCTTTGCAATGAGAAATAATGGAAAAGATTACATTTATCAGGTTTTCTTATTAAACTGGACATGAGAGTTTGATTAGTTTTTTTTTGTTGTTGTTGTTGTTGAGCATTGATTTACTCTCTAGCTAAGATCAGTCAAATTGCTATTTACTGTTCAATATTGGATTGACTGTCCGGAAATAAAAATCTCAAACCTGTTGAAAAAGTTTCAACTTTTTTTGGTCTAGAATCAAAGTGGGATAAGACATATTAGGTCGCATAGTTCTGTTATACTATGAGGCCTTTTCTTAAATATATATACATTTATAATTGTTAATGATAAGTAAATAATTTGAAAATGTTTTTAAGTGGTTTAGAGAGTTGTATTTTTAAAATCAGACGAATTAGAACAGTTTCCAATGGATCTTTCTCTAATGTTTATTTTTTTCACTCTTTACTAAACTTATATAATTTTATTTGAAGTTTTTTTATTATTAACATCAAAAAATAATTAACATCTTGAATCTGTAACCATTTAAGCAATAAATTTTATATGTAATTAATTTACTTGAAAATTAAAAACTAATGTCTTCCAGGTCAATGCTTTTTTTTTTTTTTTGGTTTTAAACAATATATTTAAATTGCTGAAACAAAATATTTTGACAAATAAAAATTCCAACATTAATTAACCAAAAGAAATGTTGTTATTGTTGATAACAATCGTACTTGGCTTAATGTTATGCAATTTCATTATCTATTATAAGTTAGCATTTAAAAAACTAAATAAATAAGAAATTAAGCTAAAATATAGTTATTATAATAACTCCTAGAGGGCAGGATAGCATAAACTAAAACAAATGGTGAGAATAAGTTAGAAGACTATAAAATAAGAAACAAATATTAAAATATTAAGATAAGACTATAAAATAAAAGTTGAAGAAACCATAGAAGAGTTGGTTGGGGGTGAGTATAAGGCCTGGTGATGAAATAGAAAAAGTGGCAAATAGAGTTTTAGGTGAGAATATTCAGAAGAATAAAAGTTATAGGAAAGTGAGAGTCAGTAAAGTGTAAATGAGAAGGGGAAAGCATGCAGAAAATATAAGTATGCTATTAAGAACAAAGAAAATGAAAAAAATGTTAATACTGAATGAGAAAAGTACTTGGGAAAAAGGAGTTGGCTAAAATAATAATTATAGAGAGAGAATGAAATTGAATAGTAAAATGTTGGAAGATATTAATAAAAGTGGGAGAGATGGGAGTAAAAAATTTGGGGAATACATTAAAAGAAGGAATGTAGGGGGGAGAGAATTAGTATTACTAGATAATGAGGGAATAGAGTACAGCTCTAGAGAAGAATTAGAGATAGTCTTAAACAAGTATGTAATGGATATAGAAAAGATGTTAGATGTGAAGGTCAGAGTGATAGCAAACATGAGAACATATAGTAATGGAAATATACAATTTACAGAAAATGAGATGAATGAGGCAAGTAAGAAATTGAAAGGTGGAAAAAAAAGAGGTTTGGATGGATGGGCAGCAGAGGTGGTAATGAATTTAGGGTAGATGGCAAAATTAAAACTATTATCATGTTTTAATAAGATAGCACAGAAGAGAGATTTTCCAGGTAGTTGGAGTAATACAAGGGTAAGGCTATTATTTAAAGGCAAGGGTAAGGATCATAGAAAGTTAAACAATTATAGACCAATAGTGGTAACATCAGTGCTATATAAAGTTTTTTCATATATGGTGGCTGGAAGGGTTTGCAAAATGGATGGAATAAAATAATATAGTGGGAGAAACAGAAGGAGGTTTTTGATCAGATAGACGTATAGGAGATAGTTTTTTGTAGTTACACAACTTATAGATATGAGTAAAAATATAGGTAGAAAGTTATATATGGTTTTTATAGATATAGAGAAGGCATATGATAGAGTAAATAGAAATAGATTATGGGTAAGTTTAGTAAATTTGGGAATGGATGGAGCTTTAGTGGATATTATTAAGAAATTATATGAAAATAATTACTATATGTATCAATTAGGGAATATAGAATCAGTTAAAGTTAAAAATGGGGTGGGACTAAGGCAAGGATGTCCTCTGTCACCTATTTTGTTTTTGTTGTATTTGAGAGAAATGGAGAGAGCAATAGAAAGACTAGGAAGAGGGGTAGAGATACCATTAATAGGTGGCAAGGGAGTATATACATTGTCGGGTCTTTTATTTGTGGATGATGTTTTTTTGTGTGCAGAAAGAAGGGAAGATATGGAAGTTATGCTGAGGACATGCACAAAGGTGGGTAAAGAGATGGGGATTAAATTTAGTGAAGAAAAATCAAAAGTAATGATGATTAATACTGGGGAAAGAGAAGACAAAGAATTTTTACTGGGGGATATAAAGTTAAGTGTGGTGAATAGATATAACTATTTGGGAATCATCTTAAGTAATCAGAGAAATTGCTTGGATGAATGGGAGAAAAAATTGATAAATGAAGCAAAGAAAAGAAAGGGATTGATAAAGAAATTAACAGTGTTCTCATATAATAAATATGATGTAGCTAGAATTGTATGGAAGGGAGTGGCAGTAGCAGGGTTAACATATGGTAATGATGCATTATGTGTTAGTAAAGGGGTGTTAGATTACTTAGAAAAAGTACAAAGAGAAGTAGGAAGACATGCATTAGATGCAGATGTGTGGATGGCAAAGGAGGCAATTCAAGGAGAAATGGGATGGTCAAGTTTTTATATGAGAGATGCAAAAACCAAAATGAAAATGTTCAGTAGATTGCAGTTTATGGATAATAAAAGAATAGCCAAAATAGTATTTAATTGGGTTATGAATAAAAAGCAGGCAACAAGATGGGTGCAAAGGATAATGTGATATGCAGAAGATTTAGATAAAGAATTTATGTCAGTATACTTATACAAAAGGTGGGAGAATTGATGAGTATTATAGTGTTAAGGAATGGGATAGAAGAATAGATGCATTAATAAAGAATAGGGAGTTGGAGAGATGGAGAGCTAGTATAGAGAGTAAAAAGAGTTTAAATATTTATAGAAATAAACAGAATATTGGGTGTGAGTTAATTTATGATAATAGCAAGGAAAGTAGTTTACTGTTTAAGGCTCGAACGGGATCTTTAGCAACAAGGGAATATACACATAAATGGAAAAATATGGGTGATTTAGTCTGCAAGTTGTGTAAGGAAGGCATAGAAAATATTAGGCATCTGTTAATTGAATGTAAATGTCTGAAAGCAGAAAGGGTACAAATAATGAAGTTGTGGAAGAATAAATATGAACAAAGTGATTATACAGAAAGTGGCTTATTGGTTTTTATGCTGGGTTTGGGAAAAGATAAGGGGGTTTTAGATATAAAAGCCATGGAGTTGACAAAGATTACACTTTAAAAATGGGATGGAGCAGGATAGAGAAAAATATGGGAAAACTTGGGGTGGGGAATGGAAAGGAAAATCAAAGTGGCTAACAGGTTTCTCTGGGCATAGTTGCTGAGAGATTCCTGACTCCATATAAGGATAAGTCACAATGCATCACATCACAAATAAAAAAAGAGTATATAATAGTGATCATAATTTTTTTATAATAGAAATGGCTAGTAATGTGATGGAAAATAGTAATAAAAGTAAAAAGAATAGTAGAAGATGTGGATGGAGACTGAATGATAAGAATAAGTTAGAAGAATATAAAATAAAAAGTAGAAGAAATCATGGAAAATTTTGTTGGAGATGAATATAAAGACTGGTGTGGTGAAGTAGAAAAAGTGGCAAATAGGGTTTTAGGTGAGAATATTCAGAAGAATAAAAGTAATAGAAAGTGAAAATTAGTAAATTGTAAAAGAGAGGGGGAAAGCATACAGAGAGTATAAATGTGCTATTAAAAACAAAGAGAGTGAAAAAAATATTAATATTAAATGGGAAAACTATTTTTAAAAAAAGTTGGTTAAAATAGATGATTATAGAAAAATAATGAAATTAAATAATAAATTGTTGGACGATATTAATAAAGTGGAAGAGATGAGAGTAAAAAAAATTGGAAATTATATTAAAAGAAGCACTGTAGGAGAGAGAAAAATAGTATTACTAAATGATGAGGAAAAAGAGAAGAATTAGATACAATATTAAATAACTATGTAAGGATATAGGAAAGATGTTTGATGTAAAGGTCAGAGTGATAACAAATATAAAAGCACATGGTAATGGAAGTATTAGTTTTACAAAAAATGAATTAAATGAGGCAGGGGAGAAATTGAACAGTGGAAAGGTAAGAGGTTTAGATGGATGGGCAGTAGAGATGAATTTGGGAAATAGGGCAGAATTAAAACTATCATCATGTTTTAATAAGATGGCACAGAAGACAAAATTTTTAGATAACTGGAATTATACAAGAGTAAGGCTATTATTTAAAGGAAAGGGTAAGCATCATAGAAAGATAAACAATTATAAACTGATATTGGAAATGTCAGCGCTATATAAAATTTTTGCATATATGGTGGATAGAAAGGTTGCAAAATGGATGGAAGAAAATAATATAGTAGGAGAAATGCAAGGAGGTTATAGAACAAATAGGCATATAGGAAATAGTTTATTTGTAGTCATTCAACTTATAGACATGAATATGAATAAAGGTAGACAGTTAAATATGGTCTTTATAGATATAGACAACGCATATGATAGAGTAAATAACAATAGATTATAGATAAGTTTAGTAAATTTTGGAATGAATGGAACTTTAATGGATTTTATTAAGAGATTGTGTGAAAATAATTGCTATACATAACAATTAGAAAATATTGAATCAGTTAAAGTTAAAAATGGAGAGGGACTACAGCAATGATACCCTATGTTACCTATTTTGTTTTTATTATATATGAGAAAAATGGAGATAACAATAGAAAGACTAGGAAGAGGGGTAAAGATACCATAAATAGATAGCAAGGGAGGGTATATATTGTAAGGTCTGTTATTTGCTGATATCTTCTTGTGCACAGAAAGTAGGGAAGATATGGAAGTTATACTGAAGATATGCACAAGGGTGGTAAAGAGATGGTGCTTAAATTTAGTGAAGAAAAATCCAAAGTAATGATGCTAAATGCTAAAGAAAGAAAAGAAAATGAATTTTTATTGGGGGATATAAAGTTAAATGTGGTGAATATGTATAACTATTTGGGAATCATCTTAAGTAATCAGAGAAATTGCCTGGATGAATGGGAGAAAAAATGATAAATGAAGCAAAGAAAAGAAACTGATAAAAGAAATTAACAGTCTTTTCATGTAATAAATATGATTTATCAAGAATTGTATGGAAGGGAGTGGCAGTAGCAGGGTTAATTTATGGTATTGATGTGTTATGTGTTAGTAAAGGGATGATAGATTACTTAGAAAAAGTACAAAGAGAACTAGGAAGACATGCATTAGATGCAGATGTGTGGATGAGGAGGCAATTCAAGAACAAATGAAATGATCAAGTTTTTATATGAGAGATGCAAAAGGCAAAATGAAAATATTCAGTAGATTGCAATTTATAGATAAGATAACAGCCAAAATAGTATTTAATTGGGTTATGAGTAATGAACACACAACAAGAAGGGTGAGAAAGATGGTACAGGATGCAGATTTGGATAAAAACTTTACATCAGTATACTTGTACAAAGGGTGAGATGATTGTGTTAGGAGAATTGTTGAGTGTTATAGTGGCAAAGAATGGCATAGAAGAATAGATGCATTAATAAAAAATAGGGAGTTGGAAAAATGGAAAATAAAAAAGTTTAATTATATATAGAAGTAAGCAGAATATTGGATATGAGTTCATTTTCAATAATAGCAAGGAAAGTAATTAACTGTTTAGGTTCTTAACAACAAGAAATATACACATAAATAGAAAAATTTGTGTGATTTAGTCTTCAAGTTATGTGAGAGAGGCATGGAAAATTAAATGTAAATGCTTACAAGCAGAAAGGATACAATTAATGAAGTTGTGGGACAATAAATATAAATAAAGAGATTATGCAAAAAATGGGTTCTTGGTGATTGTGTTGGATTTGAAAAAAATAAGGGGGGTCTAAATATAAAGACCATAGAGTGGACAAAGATGATGTTCAAATGGGATAGAACATCACAAAGATGTGGGCAGAAAGCACCAAAGTAGTAGTAATAAAATAAAATAATTTGAAATAAGACAAATCACAGTTGAAAACACTTTGCACATATTTTTAAGAATTTACAATGAAGACACAAAATCAGAAACAGCCAATCAAGAAGATGAAAGTATTTATATAAATGAAAATGTGTCCAGAAAAAATATTCAGGATATTAAGAAGGATATAGGTAATAATCCTGAAGAAACACATTTACAAGAAGAAATCAGTGTCATGGAAATTATTCTGTGTAACATGTCTAAGAATAAAGAATTAGTTAATGAACTACTAAATATAACATATGACCCTGCTACTTGGCCAAAGAAAATGAGCCAGCAAAAAACAGATTTAGTAATAAAAAGACCAGCAAAAATTCTGGTGAATGAATTTCCCCAACATATTTTTCAAAAATTTATTAAAACAAACTTCCAAATGGTGAAATAATATATCATCCAGAATAATATATTCTGATTAAAAAAGATAAAATACTTTGTTTTTTTGTTATATTTTCCATGAAGATGATTGTTTATCCATATCAAGATTCAGTAATTGGTGAATACCAGACTGTCAGACATAAAAAAATTAAAGAATGATTTGGTTCCATGTTAAAATGTACAAAATTTCAAAAGAGACTTTCATCTGTGGAAAATATCATCAAGATACAACAGAAGTAACTAAAATTAAGAAAAAATCTGATCACATTAAGTTTTTGAAACATTATTATCAGTGATACAATTTCTAGCTGAGCATAATTTGGCATTTCAAGGATCTGTTGAAATCATATGTGATTCGATAACTGAGACTTGCTAGGAATCATTGAATTGCTTAGAAAATTTGACCCAATAATTTAAGATCATCTTCTAAGAATTGCCAGAAAACAATGTCAAGGACATTTTCTAAGCAAAGTTTGAAAATAATATAGTCAATTTAATAGAAAGTAAAGTCTAAAACCAGATTATAAATTGAATAAAATCAGTAAAGTATTCTACTATAATTCTTGCCTAACTGCTGATATCACCAATAACAAATGTTTTTTTTACACTTTCATATGTCTTCGATGGTACATCAGATGGTTCAATCATAGGTGCTTATGAACAGTTTATTATATTTATAAGCATATGAAGTATTTCTAGAAAAATTATTTACTTTAAGGATATGATAATGGTTAAAATATGAAAGGAAAGATGTCTGGAGTTCATGATAAACTTTTTTAAAAAAATTCAAGAGCAATATTATACACTATGCCATAATTTTAACCTTAGTTTTGGCAGATACACCAAAAACTTGCCCTGATCCATTAACTTTCTTTGTTATATTTCAGTGCCTTTATGTTATATTATTATCATCCACAAAGAGTTGGTCAATTCTCCATAAATATAGCAAAATTTTTACTTAATTAACTGCTCTGGGAGCATAATGAATATATAATTTATAAAATATGCAAATTATTGTGAGAAATGTCTATTATAAATGTTAGATGCTCTATTTTTTGACAAAGGAAGTCAAAACTTTTTACATTGATTGAATTCAGATCTCTTGCAATAACTCATGCCTCCTTGAACTTTTACTTACAATCAACACTTCACTATGCATATGGTCTTAATATTAGAAGGGGGAAATATATCCTGTAGCAAGCTTGTGATCCATGAAAATTTGACTTGTATTGGCAGTGTTGTTAACCTTTCTATAAAGATAGGAAGGTTGGGTGATTCTCATAGAAACTCAAGACTTCCCATAGTACACTGCTCTAGAAGCTGGAGATGAACATAAAATTTTATACACTGTTTGAGAAGTATATTTGAATGGATCTCCATCTTTAGTATTTTTCAGAAGATTGTTAAGAGAGGGTAATGTTCTAAACGCTATTTGAGAGTCCATGCAAATTTTTGATGTTTTGTTGCTATTCTAGAAATATACAGGAGGCTAATATGTGGCTTATGTGGAATGTCATTGATAGTGGCTTGTTCATATGAAATTTTTTTACTGTATTAATTAATGTCGAATGTTTGTAGCCTACATCTGTGAAGTCTTTGATGTATTCTTCAATGTTAAATTTTCTATCAGCTTCATATTTACACATTTTTTGTTTCGATGCAAAAATTCTTTTAGTCCTGCCATTCTGTGTTCAAATGGCATATTAGATTTGGGGTGAATAGCACCTCTCACTTGGATCAGTTTCACAATTATTTTATAGTTGAGCATTGATTTATTTTTTGAATTTGTAAGTCAAAAAAAATTATGCCTTAATCTTAACATTAAGGCCATCTGCATAGAGAGGGATGATCATTAGAGAAAGTTCAAGGAGGCATGAATTATTGCAAGAGATCCAAATTCAATCAACAGAAAGGAGTCTTGCATCCCTTTGTCAAAAAAATGAAACATTAAATTTCTAGCTGCAATAATTTACATATTTATAAACTATACACTCAACCTATTCCAGGTGCAGTTACTTAATTAATTTTGCATTATGACATAAGTCTGGTGAAAATTTGTCAAAAGTTAATTCAATGCTATTAAGTGAAAATATATCTATACGGTTATACCTTTTCATAGTGATTTTGATTCAGCTGAAGTTTTTAAGGAAAATTTCCTTATAAGAAAAAATATATTTTAAATTTATAATGTTAATGCTTATTCTTACTTTCAAAAATAATCAATTGAAAGAGAATAGTTTACTTTAAATAAGTCGTAAAATCCATTTGCATTCTATCAATAATCATTGCTGATTGTTTATGAATGTAAAGGTGATTAACACCATAATAAATGATAGGGAGACCATCCTGTATCAAATAATGCAGGAAAAATACAAGGGTAACATGAGCGAAAGCTACTCTCAATTTTTTTGTAGGCAAGCAGCCAAATTAAAAAATTTAAATGCCTGCCAAACATCAGAGGGGCAAATTATTAGAATAATTAGACATAATTTTTTTTTCCGAATAGAACAAACATTGTTGATAGCAAATGTAAACACAATGGAACAGATGGCGGAGTTATTAAACACGTTGGACATGAACCAAATGGACAAACCCCCAGATAAAGTTAGGGAAAATTCGCATATTAGCACAGTAATATGGGAAAGTGATGATGATTATCAAAGGAAAGGACATAGAAGGGCAAAGCCCAGAAATTGGAATTCAGAAACGGATGTCAAATATAATAAAAGTCATGTAAATGACCAGGGAAGAAATATGGAAAAGGCAGGGGATATAGGCCAGTTTTGCCTAAGCCTGGGGGGAATAAAGATAAATATTAAATAACTAGGAGTTGTAGTTTAAGTGAGTATATCGTTTAAAAGTGGAGGTGTGAACTTTGTGGTTTTTTTCAAGCATCGCATGTGAGGTTTGGATTATATCAATTTGCTCATGTTCTATTGGAAGATGGTGAGAGTTTGGAGGGTTGGCTGAAGATCTATATGTAGTTCGGAATTTTGTGGTGCTATGTTGGCATATGTACTCTGTCACTAGTGTGGGGGGTACCATTTTGCTGAAAAAAGGGAAAAGTTTTTTTCCCTCTCGGAGACCTTCAACCTTGCAATGCAACAAGACCCTGTAAGCCTCCAAATGAACGAGCATGGGTGCATTCATTAAGGTTATATATATATATTCATAAAACTCTTCATGAATAGAGTTCATTTCTTCATTATCTAAAATGCAAAAAGATCCTGTAAGTCTCCAAAAGTATGAGCGTGGATGCATTTATTTAGATATTACGGTACTTTACATACATTGTGTCACAGAGTTCTGGATGAAGTAGGGATCTGTAGACCGATGCTCTGGGTTTCTCATGGTCTCAAGGTAGCATGCAGGTGACGATGTAGTCTGGGCCATGCATAT
The DNA here is from genome assembly GCA_028023455.1 of Epiperipatus broadwayi. Taxonomy (NCBI): domain Eukaryota; kingdom Metazoa; phylum Onychophora; class Udeonychophora; order Euonychophora; family Peripatidae; genus Epiperipatus; species Epiperipatus broadwayi. The sequence goes on along the minus strand of JAQFVV010013078.1, from coordinate 109,583 downwards.
TGATATTTGAGGGGCTATGGGTTTATATTGCTACCAAATGAACGGTATAACTGTCATACTAAGACTAATAATATAAATGTTAAATGTGCAACGTAAATAATTAGATAAGAGGATAAATAATTAAATAAGACCATTAAAAAAGAATGGTTTCCCTTTTAACAGTCTCATCAGGAATGGGGGTTTTGTGCCAGACCGTGTATAATGGCCATGCACAAAATGGCTGTTGCTGAAGATTCAGGACAGCTAAAATTTATCAGATTAAAAGTGTAATTTTAACATATCTATTACATTTATAATTTAGATGTGTATTTGGAGGTACTTATATATAGTACATACATAAATGGGTTTGGTCTATATTATATTCCTATTATACCCACAGTACAAGTGTATGCAGTATATGTGTTAATAATTTTATTCGCACAGCGAATCTATATCATAAAGGGAAAACTAAGCTTGTAACATTTGTGTATGTGTGGAACAGTTTTTTTGTATTTAAGTTTATTACCACTTGTAAATGTTCCGATACACGTATATAGAAATGTATTTTTTCTTTTTCCTAAAAATTGTTTAAATAGAATTTGAATTTTGTACTTATTGGAATTTAAATTTTATATTTATTAGAATAAGATGGTTGGTAATTAATATTAATTTATCAAAAAAAAAAAAAAAAAAAAACCTTTTGTCAATTGTAATCTACTTTTGGCCAAAGAAAAATGCTTTGTATAAAAAAATTTGTTCTGGTTGATCATGGATAAAGATAAAATCAAAAAGTTGATTTTATCTAAAAGAATGTAAGCACAATGGGTGGTGTAATTAATAAATATAGAAGCTATACAAATTTCAATATTAGAGAAACCGTACTTTAATACATAAAAAGTGAAAGAATGTAGGTAAAGTAATATAAAGGTATAGTCTTATTATTGGCTGATGAAATAGTTCGTAGGGGGGTATTACAATTGTACTAATTGGGCGATATATGTGCTACTTACTTGGGGCATTGAGTTCAGTTGGTCCTAGCTCATTACAGCAGTCAGAGGGCAGATGTTTAAGAAAATAAAAACTTTGTTTCCTGCTTGTTCCAGAAATAGGACGATCTGTGGTTGCTAAAATAAGAGTTGGCTCCAGCGCGTCTAAGTAATGGAATGGTATGTGCTTATGGAAAATAACAAAGCAGAAGGAAAGGAGAAATGATATATGTTCGCTAAAAATTATAGTTGTATCTGGCTTGTCCAAAGAATGGAAAGAAGAGAGGAAATTTGAAATTAGCCATTCGAACATGGGAGGATCACTAAATGGATTTTAGAAAAGCTATCAACAATATGAATCTCCGATCCATTTAAAAAAAAAGAAAGAAGAGCCATATTTGGAGAACTTAAATTCATATTTGACCTACATGTCAAGCATAATCTTTAGTCACAAGCAAGTATTCGTATAGCTGAGGTGTATAACTAGTCTGCCGTGAAAGCGATATATATATCTACGGGAGAATTATATTCACCGACCCTGTAATCAAGGAGATGGCCTTATTGCTGTTACTATATATCTAAGGGAGAATTATATTCACCGACCCTATAATCAAGGAGATGGCCTTATTGCTGTTACTACTCTACCATGGAGTAGACTTCTAGCTGCAGTGCACCACCTGTTCGTCCATCAAACCCGAAAATGCCATAGGAGAAACAGACGACCCTTATGGAAATAAGACTCATATGTGTATTGGTGAAAGGAAGCCCTATCTGCCCTGTTAAGTAGCCGTGTGTCCATGAAAGTTGAACTTAATGAAAGAACAAGTTCAGATGAGTGTATATTAAAAAAAAATTATATTTATCTTCTCTATTTTTATATAATATTAAAGTTTTTTTTTCTTAGATATATAAATAATTACTGGGTTTTTATGTACTCGTATATTATCAAGATTGACCTTTATATTTAACTTATTTTTTTTATTATATATGATATTTGCTGCATACATTTGATTTTTTAATTATTACTTTAGAGTGGGGGAAGGGATATAGGTCACATCCATTGTGCAATCCTTTAAATATTTTTTTTTTGTTATATATACACATTTGTTTCTGTAAATAAATTTTCAATTCTCTCCGGTGATATCTCATTAATATTATATTTTCATTATTTGAGATAGGAACTGGATTAAATTATTTCTGTTTTTATATGTAATTGGTGGAGGGAAATATATAATAATCTGGGAATAATAAATAGTACATTTCATAGTTAAATCATTTACAGTTTCCTTCACTTGGTTTTGAAGTATTTATTGACTCGTTAGCAGATAGGATTGTAGTTATTTAATCAAAATGCTAATCCATTTAGTAACCTGAGATTTAAAGAACACATAATGAGCTAGATAGGGGTAACTTACCAGGGAGTTGGATTGTTTCCTTTATTCCAGTCCGAACTTCTTGAATTATGAATATTCGATAATGACCAGTCAGATTTTGCACACTCTCATGGGAGAGAAAAGGAAAATAAACAATATCGTCTTAAATGGGGGTGGCACTAGAGGCAGAAGTAAAACCTTTCGGTGCTCTTAAAGGTGTGTAAAGACTCCAAATGGTCAACATATAGTTAATCAGACAATTGTGAAATAATTTAAGAGGGAAGGCTTCGATTGACCTAATTTTAGGTTCAATCTACTTCCTCTAATAATTCTTTAGAGATATTTATTTATATTTAATCAACAATATTTTCGGAGAATTGTTATCGATTTCCCATTTTGTAACATACGTCACTTCATGCTCGGTTTGTATAGGGGTCTAGCTGTATAAGACTACTCATGGGGATTTCGAACTGGTACAATATATATATAAAGATCCACTAGCTATTAATATATAAAAGTAACTTGTAGACTTACATAAAATAAAAAAAAAGTGTTGTGATCTGTAAATTATTTCCCTATATCCATGTGGAGATCTGCAGATAGTATATACTCTGGAATATTAGCTGCATAGCCTTCAGAGTGTCTGGAAGAAATAATTAATTTATAGAGTTTTAGCAATAGTAATTAGTATAGATTTATTTTTAAAAAAGAAATCCTCTGTTGATTGTTGAATTATTGATCCCTTTGGTAGCTGAGATTAATTTCATTCTATAATTACTCTAATTGCACAGAAGCTAAACTCTTCATACAGTAGCACCACTCAGTGCAAGCCAGAGTAATCAATGGATGCAAGAAGGTTTGTGCATACAATTCCTATCTAGTTTCTAGCTTGTGTAAACAGCTTGTGTAAATCTAAAGAATGGTGATCATGTGATGTTTAGTGGTTTATTACTCTAATTGCAGTTTCTATTTCAAGAATTAGAACATGTGCATTCTAAAATACTTCAAAATAATAAATTATATGCTAAATAGTTAGAACAGTTATTTTTAAAACTCAGCCTGTGACTAAAAATGTTATTAATCAAATCAATTGCACTTATTGCAGTAATAGGTATAATTAAAAATAGTTAATTATTTATTATTCAAGTCAATAAAAGCATAAATGTTGTTTGCATCATTGTTTTTCTTGTTATTGTGCAACAATTGAAAGGCAATTGAGTTAAGAAGTCTTTTGCTTTATCATTCTCTGTCAGAGCACCAAAGATCTGATGACATATTTAATACTATTTGTTATTTTTAAAAAATTATGGTCTAATTATTTAGAGCTGTGTACTGATAAGGGCATGTTTATGTCGTTTCTATTCAAGTTGTCATGGTCTTCATGACAGAACTACTCTAATATAACCTTGAATTCCTGCTGTATATACTATCAAAGTCCAGCAATTAAGTATTTTCTAGGTGAATTATAAGTCATTCTTAATAAAGGTGTTACATTTTATAAAATTTTGTCCACAAACTAATTGACTATTCAAACAATGACATTCTTTTTTTTTAAATACAATCATCCTTTCTAATTTGCTTCAAAGTTACAGAATTGTAATTGAGTTCAGACTTTTAAAAAACTATCTAAATTTGGTATTTCTGAATAATTTAACACTGTCATAATTTCAGACAAATTAGAAATTATAATTAAAAACTCAGATTTTTTAGGATTATTTATTGAAAAAAGTCAGCCTATGATATTTGAAACTTTGGGTTTTTGTACATGACAGTAAGCTACACTTCTCCCAGGAAAGGAGTAAGACAATAATTTATCACTTACAAAGAACAATGTGATCTTTAGAGAAGTGCTTCTGAAAACAGCAATCCCGTGGAAGAAAGTGTTTCCAAGTTGCCGAATTATCAATAATGGCTGTTACTATTTTAGAAACTGATTTTTAAAAAAATGACATCTCTCATTAACTTTTGATCATACATTAAGGAATATGAGTAGCTTTCTGTTGCCATTTAGAAATGCAAAGCAGGTGGCAAAAACTTTCTTCCTTTTCTTATACTTTTATACAAAAAAAATAAATATTGTAATAAACAGACTACAGTTCCAAAATTAAGTCTACCTTACATTAGTTGAATCTAATTTGAAATAACTATGTGCTTCAAAACAAACTTAAGGATTACCCTAAATATTTGTGTATGAAATATAATATATAAATTAATGTAAATTTTTTTATGTAATCTGAGATATATTTATTTGAATACATTGTACTCTTGAATATATATGATCTATTTGTTTTCTTATTCCATTGCATTTAATGTTATTATTCACTTATTTATTTATGAGTACAGCATAAATTTGAAATAATAGCAATTATATTAATTACATATATTTTGCTTATAAGCTGCCAAATATTTCACATATAAAAAAAAAGGTTGTGCACTACTGCTACAGGAAATACATGTGATTTAATATTTATCACTGAAGTTGGTACATATAAAAGAAGAATTTGTATATAAACTTATTTCATATATACATTAAACAACTTCCATACTTCCTCATTCTTTTTAAATTCATATAAATAAACAAACAATAAAAGACAAATGATCTCCAAGATGCATTTCATGCTGAACCAGCACTCATCAATTGGCCCAGGTCACCATCTCCCATACATATCTCTATTATATGAAGAGTATTTATCTATAGTAAATTGTTACATTTTTATTTACAACTATCAAACTCACTCCACTCACGATTTTGACACCATTCACCTCATATAAATACAATAATGATTATTACTAATCATTTACCAAATTAGATATTATCTTATTATATTTATCTGAGTTGGATGCTGTCAAAGTTGCGAGTGGCGTGTTTTTGACTCTTATAAATAAAAATGTGACAATTTACTATAGTTACCTAGAGCAACTGATGAGTGCTGGTTCAGTACGAAATGCATCTTGGGTTGCATTTGTCTTTTATTGTATCGTTATTTATATGAATTTAAAAAGAATGGGGAAATATGGAGGTTGTTTAATATGTCTATAAAGATATTACACGTGGAAAAGAGAAAGGTGAATAACTCCATGTGCGTGTATGTTTAAAATTTAAAAAATCAGATATATTAATCTTTAACTGAGGTTTAAAATTTATATGTGTACTAGAGATAATCTCTAGTTTAGTAAATAATTAGTAATAATCATTATTGTATTTATCTGAGGTGGATGATGTTAAAGATGTGAGTGGAGTGAGTTTGACAGTTGTAAATAAAAATGTAACAAACCTTATTTCACTATACAAATCTAGTTTTAATTAATCACAAGTGCGTATACATAAGTATATAAATACTGTAATTCGCTTCGTTTAAGTTTCACACACGTTATATTATGCATACAGTTTTAAGGTATTTACACACATTTCGTTGTATATATTTTAAATTCAAGATTCTTTTTTATTTTACGTTAGAATGTTTATTATAAATTTTAAATATTTGCTTTAATTTTGCAAAATCCACTTGCACAAATTTTTAAAAAGATCAATATTTTGTAGCTATGTTAGAGGACCAAAAGTCAAGTCACTCATTCAGTTTATCACAATAGTGTAACCGTTAAAGACATTCTAACGATATCCCCCCGCCGATAGTATTCCTTAATATCCTTCGCGGTTTAATGCCGTGGTAAAAAGACGGATTTAAGAGGTAAAGATATCTGGATCAAAGTTCAATAGGTCACTTTCTGTACTAGACCGTCACATGATTTATCAAGCACTAAATCATTTGGTAAATCTGACTTATAGCTGTCTGGACATTTCGCCCTCTATTTTTAAAAAACTTAATTACTTTTTTTTTCCTACTAACTGTATCAAACTTTAATCAGTGTATCTAACTCTACTTAAACTATATCTAAGTATAAATGTTAATAATAAAAAAATGAAAAAGAACGTACATTTTAATGCGTAGTTTTCACTTGTAATGTATATCTAGTGGTCTTTACTGTATATGTAACTAAATAAACTATATTAACTATAAATGTTTTTACATAAAGATGAATAAATAAATAAAAAAATGAACTTACATTTCACCACTCATTTTTTTACACATAAAGTGATATGTTCAAATATATTCGCAATGTACGTATTCATAACCCTTTTTTTTTCCAAATTAAAAAACTAATTTATTAAGTATGAAGTTTGCTAATCTTTAAAAAATTTACAATCGTAAAGGTTTAGAATAATTATGGACGAACGATTATGTCACAAAGAACGCTAATCTCAAAACTGCTATGTATATATTTGCCAGTTTAGGAAGACCGAAAGCGGTTATTTTTTTTTTTTTTTTTGTTAAATTATACACTTTTAGGGGAATACAGTTAGTCTAAAAGGAAATGGGCCAAAACGAGAGATAGTATTTAATATTTCCAGTGTTGTTTTTTCTATTACTGTTATTTTAATGAAAGACAATTTTATAATATGTCCACTTTGTTAATATTTTTTTTCTATTAACTGAAGTTATTTCACCGATAAATACACAAGTACTTTATTTTTTTAAATAAATACTAAGGATTTTTTTAAAAAGCCTATTATCATTGCTTGAGAGATAACTTCAGCGTGGTGGATGAAAAGATAATGCTTTAGTTACTGAACTGTATTTTATTTTTGAAAATAAAAAATATTTATTTATTATAATAGCTATATTAAAAAGAATATATGAATAAGGTATGAATATTAATAACGATTAATTTCCAACTTCATTGGTTATTGGTTGTTTGTTTTTTTTGTCTCTATATAAGTGTTGGGTCGATAGAACTACAGAAGATATTTTTTCAATGTTCAAGATCTGCATGACATTTTATGAACTGCTGAAAGCATGATAGGACATTTTTTGGATGTTTAAGAGGAGCATATGATATTTTGGGAATATTGAGACTTTTTTTTTAAGTAGTACTGTATTACATTTATATATAATGCTGTTTATTAGCACATTTTGTTAACTGGTATATATATATAACAAATGTAAATTGTTGAAATATATTATTAGAAATAGGTGTAAATTATATTTTGAGAATTAACGATGGCAGCAGATATTATCTTGGCAGTCTCACATTGTAACTTTTTGAGTTACAATTTATCTATTGTTACTTTGTCATTTTGTTTAGGTCCTCAAGCATACGATTACATTATATATTTTTATCTATAAAGTAGTAATAAATGTAATGAGTGCGTTATAAACGCAACTAGACAGAAACTTGTTATTTCTATAAATTAAATACGACTTAGCACTTACAAGAACTTACAGCGTTCTCATATTCATAGCAAGATTGCGCACTTATTACATTCTGTATAGAAGAATAAACAGTTAACATCATTGCTATAAAGTAGTAATTAATTATTATCAATTATATATTAATTTTATTTTGAAAATAAGTGCATATTAATTTGTTAAAAAGAAAAAAAATTTCTTTATTAAATCTTAAATCATGCCAAAACAATAATCAAGTCATAATAGTGGTGGAAATGCTTTCTCTTAATTTTACCCCTAAATGAGCTGCCTGGGTCACTATTTTCCATAAATTGGGTATTCTATTTGCAATAATTTTTTACCTTAATTTTCTAATCTAAATAGGTTTCTGACTATGATCTTACATTGTTCTGCCAAAGGATATGTCTTTTTTTTTGTCATGAGGATACATTTAATTTTTTTCTTCCAGTAAATATATTATAAAAAGATCCATAATTTTTTTTACATATATTTCTCTAATTATGCCTCAAGAATTATATCTAATGAAGAAATATTATTTTTATATATTTTTTTAATATGGGCTTGATTTTTAAATATTGTTTACTAGGCAAGCAGCATTACAATACAGGATGAGAAAAAGTCTAAACTCAGTATTCAAGATAAAAATAAACTAATCACAACATGATTAATAATCTAATATCACTATTGGATTTTCAATTGCTATCCTTGATCTAGTGACTATAAAGTTTGCTTTTCATAATGGATGATTCAGAAAGGAGCACTTCAATTTTGATCTTTGCAATAAAGTTAACTAATCAAAAAAAAAAAAATTCTACTATGATTATAATTTACCTAAATGTTTTTAATCTATTTTTATATTGAATATAAAAGTAAAATAAACTGTTTGATATAGAAATTGATCACTCAGAGAAAATAATGCATGTAAAAAAAACTAGCAGACTGAATAGGAAAAATGTATTATTTAATTTCATAAAGAATATATGTCAATGAGGGGACAATCATAATTATCATATTCATTATGTTGTGAGATCATCTTGATTCAGATAATGTATCTTCATGAATTTCTGAGAATGTTGCACATTTGACCAATCTGAATTCAGTATCATTATGGAATATTCAAAGTTATACTTGGAGACATCATCTGATATGTTATTGTCTATGCTTGATGAGTGAGAAATTTAGAGATTCAGTTAGCTGAAAAAGTATCTAGATTTATTGTGTGCATTTCAGACTAAAATATCTTTTAGCCAAACAACATTCTAAATATATGACTCATGACTCAGTTATTCCAGTGCTTAGTCATCATTTTAAGTTTTCTTATCAAATAGATTTTTTCTCAATTGTTTTGACAATTCTCATATGTACCATTCTCAAAAAAGAACATTAAGTCACTTCTTTTTAACTATTATTCTTGTTATCTCTTTTTCACAGTTAAAGAAAAAGCCAATTAGGTGTTAGAACAGTATGATTTTCAAAACAAGTGAACTATCAATGGTAATTATTTTTATTTATGGGCCTTTTCAAAAAATAAGTTCATAATGATCTTTGCTTTTTATTTATGGAACTCATTCAGAAATTTGGACTCCAGCAGTTATTTTAGATATTTCAATGATTTTTTATTTAGTTTGTTATAAATTTTGTTTTAATGTATAGTTTACCCATGAAAATTACTGAATGGGTATCTTAGCTTTTTTAAATTATTCTCTTCACATTAAAGTGGTTAGATTAGCCAATACTTTTTCTATAATTATTGATGTGAGTCAACACTGTATTTTTTTTCTGTCTTTATCATTTATACAAATGTTAATCTCATTGCTGTTGCCAAAGCAATTCATAATTTTGCTATAACACAGTCACACTTTTTTTAAGCACCATCATTTTATTTTCAATGTGGCATTTCAAAAAAAAACAACAACATAACTTTATCAAATTTAATTTTTGATTACAGTTGTACTCCAAAATCACTTAAGGTATTTGTATTAGATATGCCCTTTTCCAGGAATCTCTCTTGGCATGATTATATCTCTTCTATTGTCACAATGATTTTTTCACATTTTTTGAAAGAAAGAAGTTATTAAAAGTCTCAAATTCAATGTTCAAGTGAATGTTGGAACAATATTCAGGTTAGATAGTTTGATTAATCAAAAATTCATTTTTTTGTGTGTTCAACTTCTTTTCATTATCATTTAGTTTTTGATTTTTGGCATTTTCTGTATATGTTGGAAAGTACACTGTTCTTCTGAACTTGCTTGGTAATAAACAATGAGGATTTTAAAGTCTAAACCTCCTATCTGACTTTTTCTCACCATTTATATATTTATCTGTATACTTATTACTGTCCCAATTTTTATGCAACTTTCTTCTTTTTGCTATTAGTAATTTTTCCTTCTTTATTGATATTCATTAACAATATTTTTTTTTCATTTTTGTTTAGTATTAATTACTAATTTTTAAGTTATATATTCATCCTTTTTAGTTGCCTTCAATAAAAATAAAACTATTGGAAGATTAATAATATTTGGCCATGGTCTATCTAAGTTAATGTGTTACTATTCAAAAAAAGAAAGTAAATATTTGGATTATATATTTTTTTAATGCTATTTAATCATTAGCATGCTCATAATAACATGTGTTAGGTGACCACTTTTTGTAATTTTAGTATCTTTAAAAGAATAGGTTGTAGAAAAACAGTGCAAAACATACTGATAACAGCTTAACCAGAGATGGTCTCAACAATCATTGGTATTCAGGTTTGTCAGTGTATATCAGCATTGTTCTAGTTTTGTCACTATGCAAGACAGTTACCAAACTCTAAAAGTGGAGTCATTTAGAATTAAACACCATCTAATTTATGATAGAGCTATCAAGTGGGATTGATAGTTTGGGAATTTGGTGGAAAATGCTATTATGTGCAACTATTACTTGACTCCACTAGTTAGGTAGCCAGTGATTGCACTGACAGTACAAATATTTAAAATTGTTTGTAAAGTTCTAATTAAATCATGTATATTGCACTGACAATAGTGTTATTTTTTTCCCCAGAATGATTAATCTAGACAAAACGTATTATAAAAAGGAACTTTAGTTCACAGCAGTCGAGAGCAGTCAGTTATTGTCAAGAGAAAAAAATGGCTGCCGAAATTAAATCAATGCTTTTCCTGAAAAGTGAGAAAAGATAATGTTAACAAAGTTAGTTTTAGTAAATTACTTACTGTTAAAGTTCAGATGGAAAAAAATTCACATAGACTTCATTTAGATGAGTAAATAAACTGTTTGGAGAGTAATAAACCATATAATTATTGACAAGATAATTTCACACACTAAATATATTCTATAGCAATTCCCAAAAGTAAACAGAATAAATTATTGGCAGTAATTTAATTTTTTTGTACTTATTACATTGTTGAATTAATGGTTCTGGAAACAGAAATAAACTTACTTATATATATATGTGTGTGTATATATATATATATTATTTATTTTTACTTAGATGTGTGTGATTGTCCCCCCATGGCCATGGCAGGTGGTACAGATGATAGTTTTTAAGAAGAATTTACATAGCATATTGAGTTAAAAAGAATAATTGTTCATTTGTGTGGAAAACATGCAGAAGAAAAATAGCCGTTCCCACTCATAACTTAATTCTCAGTGTGGAATACATATGTGGATCATTGCATGAGGATCAGTAAAATTGAAGATGATAAGCTTAAAGTTTCAACATAGTTGTGTTTTGCTGGTAGCAATGTTCTGTATATTGTGTCTTAGTGCTTCCATGCAATTTTGTTTATTTATTTGTTTTAACAAATTAATAAGTATATTGGTATGTACTTTGTGTTTTCATTTTTCAACTATATGAAATACAATTTTCTTATATAACAGTAAGTATTTAAAGCACTGAAGCAGTACTAGTAAAATAAATAAACAGTGTTTATAAATATATATCTATGTATATCATTAAATCAGTAATTTATAATGTATATTTCTGTAGTTTGATTATAAACTGCTTTCCCATCATTAAATGTCACCGCACACCATGGCTTCATAGCCACAGTGTTTTAAATATATTTAACATTTATTTGAAGCTGACTGTTTGTAACGTATTTATAACAAATAGGTCTAATTCAAATGCTGTCAAGCTATCACACCTAACTTAATAATCACGTAATAATATCTTTGACCACATTCATACATTTGAAATTAGTTTTGGTAGTCAAATAAAATTGAAAATAAAGACAATTGTTTTTAAAAGTAATATAAGAAATGAAAAAATTACTAACATTTGTGTGTAGTTTTGCAACTTGGAATAGATAACAAAATGTGTAAATTATTTCAATTAAAAGTTTTGCTCTAAAAAATATGTTTTATTTACATTAATTTAAAAAAGAAGCAGTCAAAAATTACTTCCAAAAAAGAAGACTATTTAAAATCAGTTTTATGTAAATAAAACAATTCCATCTGTATTTTAAATACAGAATATTGACATAATAATAATTAATGGCTAATAATGAATGAATCGTGCTTAAATAAAAATAACCTCTTGCTGCCTTTTAAGGTACGGTTTTGCCTAAATGGTTTCTAATAATACTTTGTTATGTGCACTTGTGTTTGATTGGGTTAAGACATTCATGCAATTTGTGGCATTCACATGCACTGGTGAGTAGATGATGATCTTTATACATGCATATAAATCTATCTTACTGCTCTGTTCACCAACAGACTGAATCCCAAACATATCAGCAAAAATAAATAAATACAAAACTATAAGATGTATCAGCAGGTTTTTTTCTTTTGCTGAGACATTATTTTAACAATATTACTAATACAATAAAATAAAATTACTATCAATAATCCTGTTAACTTTTGGGAATTTCAATAGAATATATTTAATGTGTGAAATATCTTACTCCATATTACCAAATAATTTTACAGTTCATTAATAATATAATGATTTGTTTGCTTTTCTAATTAAAATATAAGCAAATTTCAATGTCTGAACTTTAGCAGTAAGCAATTGACTAAAACTACCTTTATTCAGCATTATCTTTTCTCCCTCTCAAGTGTGCATTGTTTTATTCTTGGCAGCCATTTTCTCCTTTTGATTGTAACTGAGTGCTGCATGCTAAGAATCTCTGACTATTTTTATTAGTTATGCTAATTTACATAATTTATTTTTAAAGTTCTTTTTATAGTATGTTTTTTCTAGAGTAATCTGTCTGGATAAAAATATACCAGTACTGTCAGTACAATTTGCATAGTTTAATGAAAACTTTATTTACACACAATTTTAAATACTTATATCATCAGTTCATTTCCTTTCACTCTAAAATATAATCTGGCAGACTTACATTTCTGAGCAGGAATCATCAGGATCAGTGTTTACACCTACTGATTCTTCAGATCTAGATAAGTGATCATCTTTGAGCCAGTTTAATTCCATTTCCTGCGTCTTACTCAACAGGCATTACATCATCATGCTCAATAAAGGGAAAACTTTTAAGTTCATCATTTGTGAAAAACTCTGAGTTATTATTAGTTGCTAAAAGTTTTTAATTTATTACAATCAATATATCAAAGAATTGCTCACATAAATGATTTATGTCTCTTCTGACATGCAATCCATTTTCACATTTAACCACTCACATGATTTCAGTTACTATTTCAACAAGAGTGCCAGGTATTCATTTTTATTAGTCTTATGCCACACAGCTTTGCCAACTCTAAATTTTGTATTGTAAGTTTCTTCCCTAGAAATATCTTTTTTTATTTTTTTTATAGGTAAAACCTTAGATAAATGAGTATGATATTTTCTACTAAATATAAACTTTGCAAGTGTTTTTTGGTTTGTTGCACTAGGGATTAAATGCTGGTAGAACATGATTTCTATCAATGCTTTTTCCATATTCATATCTTATACTTTCTTCAAGGCAGATTTCAAACTTTGGACTGCCTTTTGCACAATTTCTTAGAGGGTGGGTGGTAGGCTGGAGTAAGAACTTGATGAATGTCTTTATTAAATAGTTTTCAAAATGTGCATAAGTGAACTTTGTCTCATTATATGATACCATGATCTCGGATTATCCATGAGTGATAAACACTTCCTGTAGGGATTTTATAGTTAAATTAGTACTTGTAGTTTTGATAAGCTTATATTTTGCCCATCTGTTATATAAATTTACTATTATTAATATTAGTTGTTCAAAGGTCCTGCCATAATCTACATGGATATGTTCCCAGTTTCTTGGCCTCTATCCATGGTATGTAAATTTCCTTCTGTAAATGAGTCACAGATTGACAATCATGATAAGTTTTTATTGTCTATTCAATTTCACCATTTATTTTAGGACACTACACATGAATGTGTGACCACTTACATCTGTACTATTTTAGAATGTCCATTATGTAACAACTTTAATTCTTATTTTTGTTCTTTTGCTGATATGAGCACTTGATTAATCATGAGGATACAGCCATTACAGATTACAAATATTCCAAATTGCCATACAATGAAACTTGGTCAGTGTTTTGGATCTGATTCTTTAGCTTCCTATATCTATGGTCTCTGTTTGTCCATTCAGGGACATTAGAAATACCCCCCAAATTAAAAAAACCAGGGCACACGTAGAGAGTTTTTTTGTTTATAACAGAAATATTTAGATATTTATTGCATACAACAAGTGTATTTCTGTAAACTTCTGCTGAGCTGTCTCTCACTGGTAGTCATGATAATGCATCTGCATGCATAATTCCTTTTCCTGTTTGTAAACTAATTTAGTTGCAGACTGTTATATATTAATTCATCTTAAAAGTTTCTGGATTACATATTTAGTATTTTTTGTTTTTTTGAAAATTCCAAATAAAGGATTATGGTCCACACATCTATATACATATATTGATGAAATTCTTTATTGCAAATATTATAGCCAGAGATTCTTTATCTAATTGACTAATTTTTCTCAATGATAAAGTTCTTTAGGCATGTGATTGGACATTTGCCTTCACCATACTTGTGTGAAATAACAGCTTCAACTCCAAACATCTGTAGTAATTATCACATCCAGATCATTATGATAATGCACTAAGAGTTAGTTACTCTGACATCAGTAAATTATTGGCTTTCTGGTTTGCTATTTTGTGCTCATCAGTTCATTTTTTGTGTTTTCCTTTATGCAATAACTCATACAACAGCGTTAACACGTGGTTTATCCTGTAAAATCTTTCCTAGAAATTCAAAAGTCCCAGAAAAGCTAGTAAATTTTTTATATAATTTGGGATGATGACTTCTTTTATGGCTCCCATTTTTTCAGGGTTGGGGGTACTTTCCATCCTTATTTATCAAAAGACCCCAAAATTTTATTTTTAATGTTGCCCAAATGCATGTTGCCCAGCATTTGATATAGCTCTCACATATAACAGTCTATATGTTATATATATATATTGTAACGATATATAAATATGTTGTTACATTTATTTAAAATAAAAACTTAAAGGTTCGCAAATAAAAGTAAAAAACTAAACGCTAAAATTAAAATATTGTTAAACGTATATACATTCGCACAGATGCTAAACTTTAAAAATATTTTTTTTTAATAAATAAAAAAAGGTATTTGAATGTATTTTTTTTTATAAAAAAAAGATTTAAATATAAAAATCGTTTAAAAAAGAAATAACGTAAGTAAAGATAAAAACAGGTATTAATTAATTCCTGTAATCTGTAAATGGAAATGATTGTTTATTAATTATCCAAAAGCTGTCTAATTAAAAAGTCAGAGAGTAAATTAGATAAGAGAATAAAGAGATTTTAGCTTGACCAATGGAAGCACTAAGCCTTGGCTCGGACCCTAATGAAAGTGATGGATTAGTGACATTTTGTTGATTGAATCCGTGTGGATTAATATAAAAAGGGAAATACAGTTTTTTCTGACAGTTCCAGCGTGGTGTGTTTGAGAGTTGTGGTAGGACGCACATACCACACTCTCTAGTTAAAAAAATTATAAAATGAAAAGACTGTGATACAAGAATGGAACCAGCTAATGCTACCTCCAGAACATTATCTTCCAATGGAGACGTCGCGGGAATTAAAAAACAGGAACCTGGACTCTTCTACCGTAAGCTATATTGACATGAACTCTAAATTTAAAAATAACTAAGAACTTTCGTTCAAGCTTATGAACTTCCATCTGACTTTTTTTAAGTTTAAAATCAAATTAATAATGTTTAATTTTATATGTTTTCCGATTGATAAAAATCATTTCCATTTTTTTTTCTCTTATTGTATAAATTATTTGTTGTTTAAATTTTAAATGAGGGAATTTAAGGTTGGGTATAGACGTTGCATAGATTCGTTAGCAGTTGATAATGTTGTGGTTTTCACATTCGATTAGAATATATGTCAACGATATCACTGCAAGCATCTTACGATGAATGCTAATGGGATTTGTATATTCCCTATGCAAGTGACGTTTATCGATGACTTTGTATTTTGATCGGTTGTGTTTAATTTGGAATGTTTTTGACCGTGGAATCTGTGCAGCTGATCTGTACTCAACATTTTAAAACAAATTTTATAAAATGCATTTGTGCGAACGTATCTAAATGTTAAATTTAAGTCGGGCGTGAATGGCTATATAGTTTTGTAAAGTTATATTAAGGGAGGGTAATCTTAGGTTATTCGTTTCGTGGTTGAATTGGCTCAATGGATTGGATATATTTGTGTAATTAGTAGATGTAGTATGAGGTCCGCTACGGGCAGGATTGCATATATATGCCACACACCTTCTGTTTGCCTATGGATGGGTTTGTAAGTCGGCAGAAGACCGCAGTCCATTCCTATGGAGTTTTTTGTTTATTGTTCTACTTGCCAACAGATGTAACATTCCTGTTGGTGGAGAGTCAATGTCTTCTCTAATTCTACTTACTGTTCAGATGTCCATTCCTGACAGTATAGTATTTTGTGTTGTCGTATCATGCTACATTGAATACATGAATGTATCAGATGGATTGGCGCCAGTTTGGTTGCGAAATTTGTTGCCTAAGGTTAAATCAGGGAAGAATATTTTCTTTTCAAATGCAGATCTATGTAGTCTATTCATACTTGACTATCTAAATAAAATATTAAACTCATTGAAACTTAGTTAAATGTAAAATTAAAAGATTAATAGAAAAATCTAAAATGTTGAATTTATTCCTCAAAATTTAAATGTTATTTTATATGTGCGTAAATAAATATTTTTATGTGTTAATTTCTGGCAGTGGCTTTTATTTATTGATATTTAAGATATAAATTAAGATATAGATTTTTATCTCTGCGTCTCCGCTGAGCTAGTGACTTGGGCTAACGATCGGAATATTTAAATAAAGTGGAATCTTAACAGCGCGTATCTGCCTACTTTATAAATTTTTCTAGGCTCAAATGCCTAGATGGTGCCTTGTAGAGCAGATATTGTAGTTTGCGGTTAGATTCGATCTTCACTTACCGATTGTTATAACTGGCTACCCAACTTGGGCTGATCTTTAATAAATCATGAGTACCCTGAGAAGGGGAATGGATGATGATGAAATTTTCTATCTTTAATAAATCACGAGTGCCCTGAGAATTTTAAAAGTGAATCATGCAAATAACATTTGTTGTTTTTTCTGAAATAAGTACATTTTTGTACTAACGTAAAGTTATAGCCAGATGTTTAATAAACCACTAGTACTTTTGAAAATAAATCATGTCCGTAATATTTTTTCTGAAATTAGTATAAATATATTTGTTGTATTGACGTGGAGTTGCAGTTTGAAGTTTTGTTTAAAAAGTGCTGCCAGTAAGAAAAATTGCGCATATGTAGAGATAAATTCGAGGAATAAAAACTAATAAATAAAATTAATAATAAATCTAAATCATATTTTTTTAAAAAAAGAAAAAAAAGTCTTGTTAAATTAAAATCTAATCGTTCAACTTGCCTAAGTAATAGTTAAAGATAGGAGAAATGAAACTTGGAAGGGAGGGGGCAGAACTTTAGCTGGTAATAGGGAATCAACAGTCAACTTTTTTTTTTAATCATTATATTTGTGTGTAATTACTGTTTTGTCTTGTAAAAAAAAAGTTTTGTCCTTTTGAAATTTTCATATATAATCAATTTGTGTAACATAATTACTAACACTAAGTAAATTCTTTTTTTTTTTTTTAATGTTTTTGTTTTTTGAGGAAGTTTACTGATATGTAATGATATATAAATATGTCGTTACATTAATTTAAAATAAAAACTTAAAAGTTCGCAAATAAAAGTAAAAAAACTAAACGCTAAAATTAAAATGTTTGTTAAACGTATATACATTCGCACAGATGCTAAACTTTAAAAATATTTTTTTTAATAAATAAAAAAAGGTATTTGAATGTATTTTTTTTATAAAAAAAGATTTAAATATAAAAATAGTTTAAAAAAGAAATAACGTAAGTAAAAATAAAAACAGGTATTAATTAATTCCTGTAATCTGTAAATGGAAATGATTGTTTATTAATTATCCAAAAGCTGTCTAATTAAAAAGTCAGAGAGTAAATTAGATAAGAGAATAAAGAGATTTTAGCTTGACCAATGGAAGCACTAAGCCTTGGCTCGGACCCTAACGAAAGTGATGGATTAGTGACATTTTGTTGATTGAATCCGTGTGGATTAATATAAAAAGGGAAATACAGTTTTTTCTGACAGTTCCAGCGTGGTGTGTTTGAGAGTTGTGGTAGGACGCACATACCACACTCTCTAGTTAAAAAAATTATAAAATGAAAAGACTGTGATACAAGAATGGAACCAGCTAATGCTACCTCCAGAACATTATCTTCCAATGGAGACGTCGCGGGAATTAAAAAACAGGAACCTGGACTCTTCTACCGTAAGCTATATTGACATGAACTCTAAATTTAAAAATAACTAAGAACTTTCGTTCAAGCTTATGAACTTCCATCTGACTTTTTTTAAGTTTAAAATCAAATTAATAATGTTTAATTTTATATGTTTTCCGATTGATAAAAATCATTTCCATTTTTTTTTTTCTTATTGTATAAATTATTTGTTGTTTAAATTTTAAATGAGGGAATTTAAGGTTGGGTATAGACGTTGCATAGATTCGTTAGCGGTTGATAATGTTGTGGTTTTCACATTCGATTAGAATATATGTCAACGATATCACTGCAAGCATCTTACGATGAATGCTAATGGGATTTGTATATTCCCTATGCAAGTGACGTTTATCGATGACTTTGTATTTTGATCGGTTGTGTTTAATTTGGAATGTTTTTGACCGTGGAATCTGTGCAGCTGATCTGTACTCAACATTTTAAAACAAATTTTATAAAATGCATTTGTGCGAACGTATCTAAATGTTAAATTTAAGTCGGGCGTGAATGGCTATATAGTTTTGTAAAGTTATATTAAGGGAGGGTAATCTTAGGTTATTCGTTTCGTGGTTGAATTGGCTCAATGGATTGGATATATTTGTGTAATTAGTAGATGTAGTATGAGGTCCGCTATGGGCAGGATTGCATATATATGCCACACACCTTCTGTTTGCCTATGGATGGGTTTGTAAGTCGGCAGAAGACCGCAGTCCATTCCTATGGAGTTTTTTGTTTATTGTTCTACTTGCCAACAGATGTAACATTCCTGTTGGTGGAGAGTCAATGTCTTCTCTAATTCTACTTACTGTTCAGATGTCCATTCCTGACAGTATAGTATTTTGTGTTGTCGTATCATGCTACATTGAATACATGAATGTATCAGATGGATTGGCGCCAGTTTGGTTGTGAAATTTGTTGCCTAAGGTTAAATCAGGGAAGAATATTTTCTTTTCAAATGCAGATCTATGTAGTCTATTCATACTTGACTATCTAAATAAAATATTAAACTCATTGAAACTTAGTTAAATGTAAAATTAAAAGATTAATAGAAAAATCTAAAATGTTGAATTTATTCCTCAAAATTTAAATGTTATTTTATATGTGCGTAAATAAATATTTTTATGTGTTAATTTCTGGCAGTGGCTTTTATTTATTGATATTTAAGATATAAATTAAGATATAGATTTTTATCTCTGCGTCTCCGCTGAGCTAGTGACTTGGGCTAACGATCGGAATATTTAAATAAAGTGGAATCTTAACAGCGCGTATCTGCCTACTTTATAAATTTTTCTAGGCTCAAATGCCTAGATGGCGCCTTGTAGAGCAGATATTATTATTGCGGTTAGATTCGATCTTCACTTTCATTTTGATCGTTATAATATATATATATTCTACCCGTGCCATGTGTCATTCTCACTTCCCGATAGTATATGATATAAAGTAAAATGGGTTCTAGCTCAGTTAATAATTAATAAATAAAACATTCAGCATTAAAATTAAATATTTCACTAGCTCAAATTTAAAATACGAATATGGTTCATTGTATAAAAATAAATTGAATAAATGTTTAATATTTTCATGAGATTTGGAAGTGAAAATACAGGTGACAAGATAGATTACATTGAGCCAACATCCTACAAGATATTACCTCAATGGCATAAGAACACTAATCCCCCTATTACTATTTCAAATAAATAAACTTATAGTATTCTTACGACTTTAAATAATTCCTACTCGTTAAGATTAAACTAATAATTAAATCTTAGTCTTCTATTTATAATAATCTAGCTCAATAAAATCTCAGGTTCATGAAATTTACTTTAAGTTAATTAAAATTACGATAGTAAAATATGAAAAGGGATTTTATGTCATAATCTACTACACGAAACTAATAATAATAAAGCAATAGTAATATTCTTCATTGTATAACTAACTCTGTATATCCTTTCTTATACTACAACTTTATTACCATAATAAAACAATAAAATAATTTAATATAATCTTTTATCTTCATGTAATAATATAATAAATACGTGGTAGCATTTGATAATCTGACAAATAAAAGTGTGTGGCAATTGATAGCATATAATCCAATGTATTATTATGATAACTAACTTATGACCATAAGATAATGTAAATGTGATTACTTAATAAATAATCCAATTCTTAAAATAATTCTTTATTTATTTCTGTGCAAAAAATATTGGGTTTACTTTTATTAACTCTGTGTTCAACTTCATGAAGATGGAAAAAAAAAAAACACACAAATTTTGAGAAAAACAAATTTTAATAAAGTTTATTATAACATTAACAACATAATTTATTTACAATATGTACATCTTAAACATCTGAAAGATTGGTACCATTATACATTCTTTATATTCGAATCTCGTTAAGTCTTTACTCTGACTTAAATAAAAATAATAAAAAATGATACAATATTATTAATCCTTGTTTGATCAATCTTATATAAAAATTTGTACTTATTTAATGCTTACTCAAAATATATTTTACATCCTTTAGCCATCATTTATTCAGTATGCTTCTTTTATAAAAAATGTATAAAAAACATAATACGGATAAACATAAAATAATACTAATCGAAAAACATGGATATCCTTTTTTTCTAGACAATTTCACTTTAGCAATATTATCGATATTATGTAAAATATCTATTGGTAATTTATTTTCAAATTATGGATACTATTGTTCACTACACTGAATTTATCAACTATAATACATTCCATTATAACAATATTATACTACTATAGAATTATAATTACTAATACATTTTCTATTATTGAATAAATATAAATTGTACCTAACTTATTGTGTAGATCGTTTTTACTTTATAGAATTATATTAAAAATATGCAGTACTCTTTTTTAAAAATTGAAATAAATACTTTAATATTATTTAATATTTCAAAAAAAAACAACTTTGCTTTACATATTTTATTCTTAAGATCTTATATTTATTTTCCAAAATAAATAACTTTATAACATATTTTATGATTCTTTCATTTGAAGTCCATTGGATTTCCAATTCCAATTCATACAAATTCTATTTCTTCATACAAGCAAATGAACTCATCTCATTCCAAACAATTGCATATCTTTAACTCTAAAATCATCTATTATTTTCTTTTAAATATACTATACTGTACGATGTAGCTACTTTTTGAAAAATAGATAGCGAATAGATTTATAGGATGGGAAAGAAAACTAGAGTATAACACACAACTCATACCGAAATATACATCATGGCACAGTGTAATTATAAAAACCAGAGGGAAGACCTTTCCTTGTTTAATATTGTCAAATACTATAAATGATGTCAAGCTATTCATTCAGCTTTATTGATCATCAATGCTCCAAGAAAATAAACACTGTCCAAAATAAGCATACAATTCCAGGGCTATGTTAACTGCATTGCACCTTTACAAATATTATGAAATACTATTCATATCCCAAATATCCTAACTTAATAATCTCCTGGATTCATGTTTATCATCTTACTAATACCAGGTCACTATCCTATTCTTATTTCTTAAAGATTTACCAGGTCTTACATTGACAAATTTACTAGCTTGCATATTCAAATAATAAATAAGATTCAACTGTACTTAGAGCAATCTTACTAAACCATAAGAAAAGTTTACTTTACTTTAGTATTCTAAACTAAACACATAATATTTTGATCATCCAGTAATATGAAAGTTCTTTTTAAAAAATCATATAAATATTTATTATCATGTTGGGTTATATTATCATTATAAAATCATAGTATGCATATTCCAAAATAACTCCTGATCTCACAATGTTTTAAAATATGTTGTATAATGCATATTTAACATTCATACATCATACATTATGACATAAGCAATCTATAAAAAAAATACATCATAATAAATATCAATAATTCATTAATTGTTACCAAGTGACATTTGCTCATCTATATCACTTTTGCAGTCTTCTTTTCTCCAACTAGATATAACATCTTATACATAAAATACACATCCATGCTTCGATTTAAAATATTCTAAATTAAGTTATTAAATATTATACTATAGGATTCTATACCATAAATAATTAATATTCATGTTCCTATACTTATTAATCAAAAATTTACATTTTAAAATAAATAAATCAAAAAACATATTTACGTAAACTTCAGATGAAACGTATATTTTTCCTAGGTTCAAAATATTCCCATTTTCTTTCTCAAAGTTTTTCTTTTCCAAAAGTTTTTTTTTTTTAAAATGTTCTCTTCAAAAACGCTTTATTTCTTCAAGAGCATTTTTACCGTTCCCCCATTGCTATGATGACGAACAAGACAATTTGTCTGTCGGGCTATGGTGAGCGATTAAAAAATACATAGTAAAAGAAAAAATACATAGTAAAAGAAATAATACGGACGACGTCTTTTTTTTTTTTTTGAATCTTGAAATTAAACAAAATTAATTATCAATCCGTTTAGCAAAATTTATAGATAAATAGTTTATGGATTCTATAAACTAGAAAGATAATTATTGGAATCATAATAAAATATAGTATTCAAAATAATAATTTGAAAATTCTGTTCTGGAATATTCCTATGTTGGTTAGTTAATGATGCATCCTTCGACTTAACTAAAAAATATTCGGATAAACTTATTCCGCAATTTTTATTTCCATGGCTCCATCCTTTTATTTATTTATGTATTCATTTCTGCCATAAGTTTCTTATTTAGTACATTTACTTCCATTTAGTACTTTTCTCATCAGTTTAAAAACTTCAAGTTTTTTTAAAAATCCTTTCTAAAATGCGTTTAACCCTTTTAAGACCATAAGTTTTATATATCAAACGCTTTAGCAAATATTTTCCGTGATTCACTTTCTTAAATAATTTCTTGCAAAATATTCTTTAAAAATGTTTCCTTCAGAAAGGATAACATTTTACTTTTTTAACATGAAATTTTATCAATTATCATAAAGTACAATTGTCTTATTATTACTTAATTTTAGACAAGTTTATCTTCCATATAAAAATAATGCATCTTTACCTTTAGACAGTAAAATATCTTTTTATCTGGGCTCCTTATACAATGTCCACATTACTATTTTTATTCATTAGAACAATCCTCCTGTTCATTATTAATGAAACTGTATCAACAAATATTATATACATTTTTAAAATATTATAAACTGAATATACTTTACTTCTTGACATATCCATTTATTATCGCGACGTTCTAAGTTAGACTTTGATAAAATACCACTGGCAAAAGGAACTTTAAAACTTTAGCAAAACATTTTTAATGAAGTTACTAAATATATTATAGTTTAACTCTCTTTTGCAAATACTTTTTAAAATATCAATTAGCTTTGCAAATAAAATTGTACGAGAGTACAAAATTGACTAAATAAAAAATTTAAAATTTAATATCACCTTTATCTTCTGATATACTTTTAATCTCATTTCTATCCCCCCCCCCCCGTGCAATGGTATTTTATACTCCAGAAAAAAACGTCATTTGATTGGTTGATTCTCACTTTTAGTTTGAGATCAAATTTACATATAATTCAGTTTTACAAAATTCAATTTTAAAAATAAAAATTATGATGTAATAAAACCCAAAATATTATTTAAAATATTACTTTTCAATCAATTATTACTTTATCAAAATTATTTAAACATTTAAAATAACTTTTAAAATATAATTTAATATTTATCCCACTCTTAATATTCAATTTATCTAGTTTTATTTAAACAAAATATTTAATTTTTATTATATCTGTATTCGTCTTTACTGCATTGTTTAAACATGCAATACCGACAGTTAACTGAATATTTGCTATGAGCTTTTATGATAAGTAAATAATTCTATTCAATCCTATGATACAACTTTTAAATATTTCAAACTTTGTTATTTATTCAAACAAGCGTGTGTGTGTTTAACCATGTATTAAAAGTCACGTGATCAATATAAAATTAAGGCAGACGATTTTCAATCTATTTCTCTGTCTAAAATAATAAAATTGCAACACTTTATTATATTATATAAAATAATTATAAAAATTTGGAAAAATAATTTAAAATATAGAATTAAATACAATTTTACTATCATAAAATTACTTTTAAAATATATGATATTAATTAATTATCAAATATAATTCATAACCTTAAATATAGCATTTATTAAATACAAGTTTAAACCATTAAAATTTAACATTTAAATATACATTTAACTATTTATAGGAGAGTTATTTAATATGGCCAGCTTTTGCAATCATATTTTAAGCTTTACATAACTATTCTTAAATGATTCACTATAATTTTATATACTACATATTTTATTTAGCTTCAAATTATACCCTATAATATTATTAACAAAATATGATTAACATATCAAAAGAACATACTCTAAAATTTAAAATTTTTAGTAATCTATTGTACTTGACGATTTCTGACCTATTGAAAAGGGTACAACTACCTCCTCCTTCTAATAAAAATTTTAAATTAAACATCTATTTTAGTATTTACTCTATTCATTGATACTTAATATTTTTACCATTTGCATTCTATTTTATACTATTGAAATATAAATGAATATACTGTTTTAACACAAACTTATAAAATATCTGGACATTATACTCGGAATCTCAACTAGTAATACAAAAAAAAATTTCTACACTTTCTCTATTCTTTTAAAATAATTAGGTTATGACATTTTAAAGTCTTATATTTGTTCTGTAAAAATAAGGTTATAATATTTTTTTAAATATACGTCTTCTTTAAGAATTATTTGTCTTAATCATTAATAAGTTTCTTTTCTAAGTCTAATCTTTAATTCTCTTTTGCCTTCCTTAAGTCTTACCTTAGCTTTCCCTATCTTCTTTCCTTTATTAAGATTTTTCTTAAGAAAATCTATCATGAATTTCTCGTGCTTTAAACATTTAAGTCTTACTTTTATCTTGCTTATATCTCTATTCTGATTAAATTTTTCTCCTAGAAACTCACTATTAGGTATCAAGTTTCTAATTCCTTCAAACAATATTTCTTTATAAACATCAACTTGTAAACGAATATTTCTATAATTAACACTATATTTAGGTATCATATCTTGCATTTTATTTTTAAATTTATTACTGCTTTTATCAATAATTTTTGGTAACTCATGTTCCAACAACTTTAAATACTTTTGCTCTGAAGAGATTAACTTTATCCCTGTATATTTACCAAATCTTTTATCATCAATATATTTTTTAAAACTTTTAAGTTGATCTATAGTTCTTTCAGCAATTAATCTTTCATAGGATTTACTCACTCCTATCATTTCATTAGTCAATCTAAAATATTCTCTGGGATCTTTCAATATTCTTCTATATAATTCATTCTTACTATCAACTATTTCAATAGACTTTTTATGAATCTCCTTTTCTTCATAAATCATTTCATTATCTATAATAGTTTTTTCAACAAATAACTTGGTTTCTTTACTAGCGAATTTAATATAAGACTCATCTTTTTTAAACTCGTCATCTGCTATCTTAACAAATGATACATCATTATATCCATCTTTATCTCCTAATTTAACAGAATCTACAATTTCTTCTGTCAAATTACTACGTAAATTAAAATCTTTATTAACCATCTCAATGAATTGTGGGTTTTCCTCATTTACTAACTCTACAATTTCTTTGTCATCTACCACATTTTCACTAATTAAATTAATAGATTATTTATTCATTTCCAAAACTGTATTAATTATTTCAATAGATTTATTACTTATTTCAAAAGATACTTTTTTACTTACTAGCTTTTTCTCAAAGTTTTGTATCCCTAACTCTTTTAATTTTCCCATTACTTCCTTTTGAACTTCCTCTTTGATACTTATTTTAGTCTGACCTATTTCCTCCTTAATAATCTTAATTTCTTCATTAATATGATTTATATTACTCTTTACTTCATGGATTTCATTTTTCACACTTAAATTATAACTCTCTATTTTCTGATCTAACTTACTATTATTTAGTTGACATCAGACAATAGATTCTTCTGAGTTTTTAAATTTTTTACTGCTTTTTCTGAAAATTCAGAAAATTTTCTCTTCAATAATTTTTGATTTCTGTCTTCTATTTGCATTATTTCTTCCTTTAAAGAATCAATGACCTTTTTGTTGTTATCAACTTTCAAATCCAAATTATTAAATTTATCTTGTACTTCCACCTTAAAATCTTCTACGGTCTTACAGGTTTCATTAAGTTTTTGATTCATATTTTCCACACAAGTTCTGATTTCATTACTATTTTTGTCTACATTTTCACTAAGAAATTCTAATCTTATATTTGTTTTATTTAGGTTTTCATTTATCTCTTCTTTAAAAGAATCAATTTTAGCATCATAATTTACACTATTTTTATTCATATTTTCATTAAGAACTTTTGTATCCTCTCTATTTTTATGTATATTTTCATTAAGAGCTTTTAATTCTGCATTATTTTTATTCATATCTTCTTTCATCTCTTTTTTAAAAGAAGCTAACATTTCCTTAAACATCAACATTATTGGAAACGTCTGAGGGTTGTCTACCTCTTTTTTAGGCATTGTTACCTTTTCTTCAACTATTTTCATTTCCATAACCTCTTCTTTTTTCATTTTACTATCTATAATTTGGACACTATTTATAACTGTTTCCATATCGATTATTTCTTCTACTTCTTTTTCCTCTTCACAACTATCATTAACAATAACTACAGATATTTCACTCTCCAAATTATCCTGATTATTCATTTTTCACATATATTTTTCCTCAAAATTCAATACTTAAATAATATGTTACTATTAATTTTCATAAAATAGTCCCTTACCAGTTTCTTTTATCTCCATCTAACCATCACCCACAATAAACTATAGAAAATATTATTATTTGTAATTTGACCGCATTACTGGAGGATGAAATAACTAAGAGTTATAAGGGTTTACCAACATTACAAGTACAGGACAATGAATTAAGAAGAATAATTGGTGTGTTTGTAAACTCTGCCAGTATGAATAGAGGGAAAAGATGTTGAAAGGGTTAAGGCTAAATACAAAATGAATGATGGAATTTTACTGTGAAAAATGGATGGGACTGAGGGTGATTCATGGAGGGTGATGATTCCAGCATGTTTAGTGGACAAATTAATATATTATGTTCATTGTCATTATGGTCATTTTGCGATACAAAAATTACAGCCAATTATCAAGGAACATTTTTACTTTTAGAACATGATGGAATGAATCATGACTAGATTGAAGGATTGTGAGATCTGCTCAAAGACTAAATACCAAAATAAAACCTACATGGGAACACTACACCCCATTTTGCCCAATCAACTGAAGGAGTTACTAGCCCTGGACTTTTATGGACCCTTCCTCCTTCTAACCGCCAAAGGTTTATTCTTGTAACTTACGATGTATTCTCAAAATTTGTTTCAGCTTTTACAGTCCCAAAGGCTGATGTCAAGAATGTTGTGAAACACTTGGATATGTCACAGTTTACTGTAGTAGGTAAGCCTACATCTATTCTCATTGATCATGCCACCGCTTTTATTTTAGACTATTGGAAAAAATGGTGTCAAAAGAAAAATATTCAGCACATCATGTGTTCCATATGCAACCCACAGTCCAATCCTAGTGAAAAGATCATGCGAGAACTCAGTTGATTATTCCGGTTATATGTAGGTGGAGACCACAGGCAATGGGTGCATCAATTGCCACAGATTATACATTATATTAATGTTACCATTAATGAATCCACAAAAATGTCACCAATTCATTTACATTTTGGTAAAGTGGAACCCTTATTAATTAAAACCTCTTTGTCCCCTGTTCAAGAGAACATTGATGTATCACATGATTTGACACTAGCCCAAGCCAATCTTAAAAAGATGGGTGATAAGCGTATTCACCATCATAGGGCTAGATCACATTACAGCGTAATGATCAGAACTAGCCACGTTAGTAATCTTAAGAAGCACACTTCAGAAATTTCTTAATCTCTATGAAGGTCCCTATGAGATAATAAAACAGGTGGGAGAAAATGCATTTTTACTTTCTACACCTGAAGGAATATGAGAAACCTATAATGCTCACAGTTTGGTTCCATGTCCTGCAAGACATGATTAATAAAAGTCATACATATTGTTCAATATAGAATTTAATTATTTTTTTGCTTATTTAATGTTGCTAAAATATAATAGGAACAAGTGTTTGTAAAAGCATTAGATGTTTTTATTGTTTTATGTTTATTCGATAGACATAGTTTTCTAATTGAGGAATAATCTTAATGTAAATTTTAATGTGTTATTAATATTGATTGTTGTTTTATCCAATTCATTTTTCTTTCATAAGGGGGAAGGATTGTAACCTTCCAGGTTGGCACCAGAAAGAAATGTGGGAAGGTCACATTTGTGCTAACAATGGCTAAAGGTAATTAGTTAAGAAAAATGAATTGTGATATAATCTAATATTAAAAATTGAGTTTTTAGGAAAACTAAACTTAAATTGTGTGATGTAATTTGCTAGTTAAAATTAGGATTTTAACCAAATTAAAATTTTAAATGGGTATATTGATTGGGGGAGTTTTGGACTATATGTTTAGTGGTAGATGTTTGTGTATAGTAGAGGATTTATATGTCATAATAGGCAGATGCATAAATATATTAATTAGAATTTTCTTTTCTATATTTTTATTTATAAGTTACTGATTATATATTGTCTTAGAATCTTATGTTTTAAAAAATGATAAAGATTATTTGTAATAGTAAATAACATTTCTAAAATTAATAATTAATATTTAATATTTTTTTATTACTATGTTTATTATATTTAAACATTTTATTGTTAAAATTTTTATAAATAATATTTTGGCAAGCTTCCAAAGTTGATTGTCATAGAAACACAGAGGGCATGAGGAGAGAAAGGCATAGAGTTTAAAACTTGAAAGTAAAAAAAAGGCTCCGAGGAAGAAGATAAAAAAAACTTAAAGGAATCAATAACTCTCTAAGAGTATTATATAAGAAACACTGCAAGGATTCTAAAAATACACCTATGAAGAATTTTTTATTATACTACTGGAAGGATATAGAATGAGGAAATAAACAATCCCCCAGTGGGATACCAGCTTCAAATTTCTGCCAAAGCAATGGTCCATTTTCACCACTTCAAAATGCCTGGAGGATATGTAAGCTAAATTATTATGATTTATTTTAAAATATTACTAAAGCTGATTAATATTAAAATGGCAAAATTGTGTAAAATAAAGCTAGCTCAAATTCTTTCCTTAGATGTTAAAACCAAATGCTTAATATTAAATTCTAATCATTTTCTACCAATCTTCTGCAAATTAAAATTTAAAATAAAAAAATTTATCTACTTAATTTTATATCAAGAAGATAATTTTCTACTGTATAACTTTTCTATTCGCGTATATATAGTGAAATAATGTCAATGCATGCAAATGTCATTTTTAATGCCCGTCACGGAATTCTAGGATAAAAAAAACTTATCATTCTTAACAAATTATTCTTTAACAATGGATAGACTTTTTTTATGTTATAATTTACCGTTGCTTTTAAAACTAATATGTATGTTTCTCTCAACTTTCAATTTTTTTAAAAAAAACTTAACATGTAATAATGGGATATTGACAAATATTTTTTTTTATTACAATAGATGTAAAAACAATTTTTTTTGTTGTTGTTTTGTGTGCTTTTAAAAAAAAAAACAATGTAATTTCATTATCATTAGAGTATGATAATTTATTATTTTGTATGATTTAGAAATTATATTATAGGTGATTCTAGATATTCAGATGTGTGCATGATGCTATAGATTATTATTTGAAAGATGTTGTATTTATTATGCAATTTAGTTAATGAGGTATATTTAAAGAAAATAAAGAATTAAAACCTTATCTGTTGTAAGTACGGTATATAGGAAGTATATTGAATGTGAATTGAAGGTAGAAATAGTCAAGGGACAATTAGATTATGTAGATTAAGTTTGGAGATATTCGTTAACCCTTAAGCATATTGGTATAAGTGTTTGGTTATTATCTTTCCCTGCCTTTATTTATTTTGTATAGTTACTGTTAGATGATTTGCACCGATTGTAACAGATAAGTGTTATATAATTTTTTATAATATGTAAAAGATGATTGATTTGTGGCATCATACAAGTTTATAAATAATCTAATAAAATATATTTCATGAATACATTATGTTTACAAGATAATCAAATGCACATATTCGAAGATATATATGATTAACATATTAAATAGTAGTCAATTTTGATTTTACTTTAGAAGAGATGTAATTGGTTATCAAGGTGCATAAATAATATTTTTTTTATTATAATTATTTCTTTTGTCTTTTATTTTTTTTATTTTTTTTTAATAAATATTTTAATGAATTAAAAGTCCAAATGAATTGCTTGACTATTTAAGTTCGATTCTCCATTTCCACACACACACACACACATATAGTTACCATAGCATAGCCCTAAAATATATAAATTTGCCAGTAGAAGTCAATTTATTTAATTTGTCTGGTGGTAATAAATCTCAGTATTACAATGCTAATAATATATTTTACTTTGCTTGGAATAGGTGGTGATTTGGATAAAAAGATACCCAATCCTCATCATGGTCTATACCATATTAAATGTAATAATTGTCAATTTTGCAACACTTTTAGTATTGAATAGATGCTCTGAACATATTTAAATTAACCATATAGTATTATTGTTTATAAATGTTTTTATCATCCTTGTTGGCCTCATATATAAAGACCATATCCTATAATCTCAACTGAGCTAGGCCATGGAGTGGTTGCAATGTAAAACCTTTTAAATAAGTTTAAATATAATTTATAATTACAAATTTTATTCTAATTTGCATAGAATTGGTGCCTGGGCAATATAAATATAATAAAGTAATAAGTGAAGAAGATGGAGGTTATAGGTGAGGGTTAATATATATATATATATTCGCACAGATGCAAAACTTTGAAAATTATTTCTTTTTTTAAATAAATGAAAAAAAGTATTTGAACGTACTTTTTTAGAAAAAAGTACAAGATCTAAAGATAAAATATTTTTGTAAATGGAAATGATTTTTTATAATTTGATTGAAAAGCAAACTAGCTTTTGGGGCTCTTAAAGAAAAATGTCAGATGAAAGATATAGATAAGAGAATAAAAAAAATTAGAATGTCCAATAGAAGCAGTAACCAATTGCCTGGACCTTAATGAAAATTAGGGAACAGGAAACCATTGTTAAGTGAATCCAGATGATCAATATAAAAGAAAAAATATTGAAATTAAGAACAGTTCCAGCTTGATTGTTTTTGAGAGGCGTGATAAGATGCACTTGTCACCCTCTCTCATTTATTTAAAAATGAAAGGACTGAAATATTAGGAATGAACCAGCTAAGGCCACCTTCAGAACAACAGACCGGTCCTTCAAATAGAGATGTCATGGGAATCAGCACTAGGAACTGGGATTCTTCTACTGTAAGACATGAACTGTAAAATTTAAAAGTAATTAAGAACTTTTGTTAAGATTTGAAAAGCTTCTAATATTCAGCTAACCATCATTTTAAAATGAGCTTTTATCTGACTTAAGTTTTCAAATTGATTATTAATGTTTAATTTTTATATATTTGAGTTTGCTAAAAATCATTTCCATTTTTTTATTAATATTTAATGTGTAAATTATTTAAATGCATTAAATTTAATTTGGGTATAGATGCTTGCATAGATTCGTTAATGGTTAATTATGTTTTTGGTTTTTATATTTGATCAAAATATATAGACATTCGGTAAATATTGATACTTTACAGTGAGTATCTAAAATGTATTTATTCGGGTGTCTTTTAAGTTATTGGTGTCAATGCAGCATCTTATGATGAATGCCATTGGGTTTCTTGTAAATTTCCCTCTGCAATTCCATCAATGACTTTATATTTTGATCATTTATGTTTGTTTGAAATGTTTTTAACCATGTAATCTATGTAGCTGATCTATACTCAACATTATAAAACAAACTTTTATAAAATTCATCTGTGTGAAATTATATAAACGTTAAATTTAAGTCGGGCATGAATGGCTATATAGATTTGTAAAGTTATATTAATTAATTAAGGGAGGGTTGATCTTAGGTTATTTGTTTCATAGTTAAATTGTGTCAATGGATTGGATATATTGGTGTAATTAGTAAATATAGTATGAGGTCCACTACAGGCAGGATTGATTTATATGCCGCATACCTTTTTGCCTATGGAATGGGATAGTAAGATGGAAAATGCAGTCCCTTCCTATGGAGTTTTTTTATTATTGCTCTTTTTGTTAGACAGATGTAGTATTCCTGTCTGAACGAGAGTCAATATCTTCTTTAACCATCCTGTTCAGATATACATTCCTGACAGTATGGTATTTGTGCTGTTGTATTTCATACTGCATTGAATACATCGATATATCAGATGAATTGACATTAGTTTGACTGCAAACTTTTGGCCTATGGTTAAATCAGCGATAGAATATTTTCTTTTCAAACACAATCTATGTAGTTTATTCATACTTGACATTCTAAAAAAAATATTATTAAATTCATTTGTACGAATGGTTCAAAATTTTAAAATAATAATTTAAATTAAAAGTTAATATTAAAATATAAAATAATAAATGTTATTCCTTGAATTTTAAATGCTTATATATGTGCGTAAATAAATGTTGTTTGCGTGTTAATTACTGGCAGTGGCTTCTTTTATTGAATGTTTTTTTTAATATTGAAAATATTTTTAGATAATTCATATTTTAGAAATCTCTGCATCTCACTGAGATAGTGGCAAGAGCTAATGGTCTAAATAATAAATAAAAGTTGGATCTAAACAGGAGATGTGATCATTTGATGCTTAATGGTTAAAAGTTAGATCTTTGTCAGCACGTATCTGCCTACTTTATAAATTTTCCAGGTTCAAATGCCTGGTGGCATCCTGTCAGCAGATACCATAAGACTCCTCTACTTCTGGACCATTATAATTGGCCACCCAACATGAGCCAATCTTTAATAAACCACGAGTACCCTGAAAATTTTAAAAATAAATCATGCCAACAACATTTTTCTTTAAAAATGAGTATATATATTTTTGTATTAATGTAATGTTATAGTTCAATGTTTAATAAACCATGAGTACCTTGAAAATCATGCCAGTAAAAAAAAATTTCTGAAATAAGTATATTTTCGTATTAACGTAAAGTTATAGTTTGAATTTTGTTTTAAAATTCTGACAGTAAGAAAATTTGCGCATATGTTTAGATAAATACAAGGAATAAAATGTAATAAATAAAATGTAATAATTAATATAAATCATAATCTTTTTTTAAAAAAAAAGTCTTATTTAAAATCCAACCGTTTAACTTGCCTAAGAAAGTCAAAATTAGGAGAAAAGAAACTTGGAAGGAGAAATTTAGCTGGTAGTAAAGTATCAACAGTCAACAATTTTTTTTATCATTATATTTGTGTGTAATTACTGTTTTGTTTTTTAAAAAAAAGTTTTGTCCTTTTGAAATTTTCATATGTAATCAATTTGTGTAACATAATTACTAACTCTAAGTAAATTCTTTTTTTTTAATGTTTTTGTTTTTTGAGGAAGTTTACTGATATGTAACGGTATATGCCATTACATTAATTTAAAATTAAAATAAAAAATTTAATTAAGTTCGTAAATAAAAACTAAAAGCTAAAAAAATTAAAGAGCTTTTAAATGTGTATATATATATTCGCACAGATGCAAAATATTAAAAATTATTTCTTTTTTTAAATAAATGAAAAAAATTATTTGAACGTACCTTTTTAGAAAAAAGTACAAGATCTAAAGATAAAATATTTTTGTAAATGGAAATGATTGTTTCATAAATTAATTGAAAAGCAAACTAGTCCTTGGGCTCTTAAAAAAAAGTCAGCTGAAAGATATAGATAAGAGAATAAAAAAGTTTAGAATGTCCAATAGAAGCAGTAACCAATTGCTCGGACCTTAATGAAAATTAGGGAACAGGAAACCATTGTTTAGTGAATCCGGACAATCAATATAAAAGGAAAAATATTGCAATTAAGAACAGTTCCAGCTTGATTGTTTTTGAGAGGCATGATAAGATGCACTTGTCACCCTCTCTCATTTATTTAAAAATGAAAGGACTGAAATATCAGGAATGAACCAGCTAAGGCCACCTCCAGAACAACAGACCGGTCCTTCAAACAGAGATGTCATGGGAATCAGCACTAGGAACCGGGAATCTTCTACTGTAAGTCATGAACTGTAAAATTTAAAAGTAATTAAGAACTAGATTTGATAAGCTTCAGCTAACCTAAATTTTAAAATGAACTTTTATCTCACTTAAGTTTTCAAATTGATTATTATTGTTTAATTTATATATAGTTGACTCTGCTAAAAATCTGTTCCATTTTTTCATTTTTATTTTTATTAATATTTATTGTATAAATTATTTAAATGCATTAAATTTAAGTTGGGTATAGATGCTTGCATAGATTCATTAATGGTTAATTATGTTTTTGTTTTTTATATTTGATCAAAATATATAGACATTCGGTAAATCATACCTTACAGTGAATATCTAAAATGTATTTGATCAGATGTCTTTTAAGTTATTGGTGTCAATGCAGTATCTTATGATTAATGCCATTGGGTTTCTTGTAAAATTCCCTCTGCAATTCCATCAATGACTTTATATTTTGATCGTTTATGTTTATTTTAAAATGTTTTTAACCATGTAATCTATGTAACTGATCTATACTCAACATTATAAAACAAACTTTTATAAAATTCATCTATGTGAAATTATATAAATGTTAAATTTAAGTCAGGTGTGAATGGTTATATAGATTTGTAAAGTTATCTTAATTAATTAAGGGAGGGTTTATCTTAGGTTATTTGTTTCTTAGTTAAATTGGGTCAATGGATTGGATATATTGGTGTAATTAGTAAATGTAGTATGAGGTCTGCTATGGGCAGGATCGATTTATATGCTGCACACCTCCTTTTTGCCTATGGAATGGGATAGTAAGAAGGAAAAGGCAGTCCCTTCCTATGGAGTTTTTTTATTGCTCTTCTCGTTACACAGATGTAGTATTCCTGTTTGAATGAGAGTCAATGTGTTCTTTAACCATGCTGTTCAGATGTACATTCCTGACAGTGTGGTATTTATGCTGTTGTATTTCATATTGCATTGAATACATCAATATATCAGATGGATTGATGTTAGTTTGACTGTGAACTTTTGGCCTAAGCTTAAATCAGGGATAGAATATTTTCTTTTCAAACACAATCTATGTAGTTTATTTATACTTGACATTCTAAAAAAAATATTATTAAAATCATTTGTACGAATGGTTCAAAATTTTAAAATAATAATTTAAATTAAAAGTTAATATTAAAATATAAAATAATAAATGTTATTCCTCGAATTTTAAATGATTATATATGTGCGTAAATAAATGTTATTTGTGTGTTAATTACTGGCAGTGGCTTCTTTTATTTGTTTTTTTTTAATATTGAAAATATTTTTAGATAATTCATATTTTAGAAATCTCTGCATCTCACTGAGCTAATGGCAAGGGCTAATGGTCTAAATAATAAATAAAAGTTGGATCTTTGTCAGCCTGTATCTGCCTACTTTATAAATTTTCCAGGTTCAAATGCCTGGTGGCACTCTGTTGGCAGATACTGTAAAACTGGGAATTTTCACTTTCTCATCCTACCATTATAATATATATATATTGAAGCAGTCAATCTTAGCTTAAGATTGTGCTTCATGTTTCTACCTACTAACCTGTGTTTAAAACCCTATATTCCATCCCACTCCTTTTGTTATGTATATATTTTTAATGTATGTATTTGAGATGCGCGCCTAGGTTATAAAATTTTAACTTTTAAATTAACATTTTTCTTATTATTAATTTTATGATTATTAATTCTTTTTATTAAAATACATAGGTACTGCTCAAATATATATATATAGGAGCAAAATACTAACAAAATATTGGGTTTTTTGTAAATATTTTACTATACGTCATTTTTTAAACTTTTTCTTTTTAAAGTACTTTTTCTATTAAACTCTATATTTTTATAAAATCCAATATGGAAGATGCTACAGTTGATTGTCTAAAAATAATTAAGGGTTGGAAACACTATTGTTTTAATCTGGGGAAGGTATTTTAATTAAAATGGGATTAAGATTATGTTGTCAAATCTATTTCTAATTTGGAAATAGATTTGAATTTATTTTTGGATGTTATCTTACTGTTGCATCTTCAAAAACAACCGATAAAGAAAAAGTATAAAATGGCTAAATTTTGAGTCACAGATTAGATGAGCTACTATTAAGAGAACTGATTGTTAAGATATTACACGTTGCCTAAAACTTAAAATGATGTAGTCATAAATCCACCTTCCTGATGACCCAGGTGGGTCATTTTTCCCACTAATATACCATCTAACTGCTGCCTTGAAAGAAAGTAAACGCCTAAAGAAGGAACTTTAAAATTCTAATAGAAGCTTTTTGCCACCGAAGAACTTTTTTCAATTGCGATGCACGTGCACTACTAAATTGGACTCTTAAAATTGCAAGGTAACTTTTCAAGCCATCACCTCAAACTAAATTTAGCCTAACTCATCTATGAAGATTTATTCTAATGTGTTATTTAACTTTACCTTTTTTTGATATTTAA
This sequence comes from Epiperipatus broadwayi, assembly GCA_028023455.1. NCBI lineage: Eukaryota > Metazoa > Onychophora > Udeonychophora > Euonychophora > Peripatidae > Epiperipatus > Epiperipatus broadwayi. The sequence goes on along the minus strand of JAQFVV010013078.1, from coordinate 72,349 downwards.
ATATGTAAATGTATAATTTTCTCTTAAATGATTTTCATAAATTTAATCCTATATCATATGCTCTAACTTTCTTTAACTTTGGAGTGGTTAATTATTTATAGTTATTTATTACTTGATTTTATATGTATACTCGTATTATTATTAAATTGCCAATCTCACAACCTGGTGAGGTTAATTTCTAAAAATCTTTGTCATTTTTTAACTAAATCTTCATAAAAAGGTTACTAACGTCCCTTTTAAATATACATATATAATGCATTATAAATTAATACGTTTGCCAGATTGTTTTTATGAATCAACATTTTAGGTTCGTTTTTAATATAAAAATGAATATTTGTTTAACTCTGGATTTTCTACCCGGGGAAAATCCAGAACTCAAGCTTATTAATGCTCTGAAACCTTCATTTTATAATTATTTATTAAATTCTGAAAGGGTGACTTATAATTTGTTTTCTATATAACTGCTAATCTTACTTCATTTTTCATACTCTTAAAATAAAATACAATATTTAAATATTCCAGTTATTATAAAAATCACGAAGGTGGGATTGTTTTATTTTAAATAGCAGAAAAAGGGATGGGAGAAAATCTTAATGTTTCTTTTACTAAATCAAATCTTAACGTATATTTTATTAATCGCAATCTAAATCTTAATGTTTCTTTTGCTAAATAAAAACAAAAATGTTTTAGTAAATTTTTCTATATATATATTATAGCGGAATAGCATATTATTTATATAAATTATAGTATTCAAACAAGGGTCATTTATTTTAAAGCAGTAAATTATATTTCAATGTTGTTAATTAAATTCATTCATACTGCGTTACTAACATTTAGCCTATCTTTGTATATATATATTAAGTGCTTTTAGTCTTAATCTGGGGGCTGCAACAAGTTAGAACCCATAGATTTCTTCTCATATCTCATTCTGTAGATAGTTGAGCTATGCAGAATCATATTTATTTTGTATAAAATGCCTCTGGTGGTGATCCCATAAGTTTGGCACACATCATGCATATTCACTTCATAGATAAAAGGCCTCTCACGTCGGTTATACCAGCAAAATTCTGGGCCATGCCATGCCTATCCACTTTTCTCTAAGCACTACCCAAGAAGGGGGTGTGAGATTTTGGTTTTCATCCAGAAGCATGATCTTTTTTCTTAGTTATTTTTAGGCTATTATGTCAGCACCGCAAATTTCTTCGTATTATTATTTCTTTTGCTTCATGACCCAGTTTTAATGCTCTAATATTAAAATTGTGCTCTGCTTAAAATATATATATATATATATATGCCAATTACTTCTAGTTTTATTGATTAAATTTATTTCAATCATATACACTCTCACCGTTATAACTTATATATTTATTTAAGAGTATATGTTTTGGGAAAAATAAAGCGTTCGTCTTACTATTGTTAAAATAATTTTTCATTAAATATTTTGGTCATATGATTAACATGTTTTCCAAATGTATTTTATTTATTTTCACGACCATAATGGTGTGAAAATAGTTTATGTTATATTGGTAATGAGTCTCGGAACACTCCCCTAAATATATGTTAGTCACCATGTTTCAGAACCGTAAATCAAAGCGTTAATGGCTGTATTATGTAATTCTTTCTAATATTCGATTGGCATCTTAATATTAGACCCACCAAAGATGTGTGTTTATTTGTAATATATTATTTAGCTAAGAAAGAGCATATGAGAACTAATAGCATGAATGACACTATGTAATCATCTACTGCTTGCTCATTCACCCACACACTAATGTATATCATTAATTCACAATGTATAATAATTTGCCAGTATATTAAACTACATTTTTATTGTCTAACTTATTTGAGTAGTTCAAATTCATTTTCCTCCACTTCCACATATTACAGCCATGCTTATATATATTTTAGTTTAGTCATAGTAATAGATGTCATTGTTTTGCTCAGCTTTGCTAGTCAGTCGGATTAAAATTAATTCTCATGTGCCCTCACTATTATGTTATTCATTAGGTGTTTGATCTGGGACTTAGAGAGTGGGTTCGAATTCAGGCTGATTCCTGATCTAAATCTCAGGCTTGACTGGGTTTGAAGTACATTTTGTGAGTTCCAGCTCATGTTAGATGGATAAACATGTTTTGACTGGCACAATATATATATGTATGTATATATATATGCCATACTACAAAGATACCAATGTCAAATTCATGCAAGATTTGAATGCCATTTGTCACTATTTCCACACAAATGTACAATTTTTCTTCTTTAATTTAAGACAGTATGCAAATTCTTAAAATGATCATCTGCACCAACTGCTGTATTCATGGGGAGACTTAATCTCAAATGAATCAGTGATAATAAATAAATACTCACAAAACTATAAGATATATCAGCAAGTTTATTTGTAGAGACATTATTATAACAATATAAAAAATACAATTAATGTTATTTACTAACAATAATTAATCCCATTAACTTTTGGAAATGTCAATAGAGTATATTCACAATGTGAAAATATCTTATTTCACATACTGCCAATTAATTATAAAGTTCATTAATCTTCTAATGCTTTGTTTACTCTTAATTAAAGTCTATGCAAATTTTTTCCATCTGAAGTTTAACAGTAAACAATTTACTAAAACTACCTTCAGCAGTATCTTTTCTCTTTCAATAAGTGTATTGTATTTCTCTCAGAAGCTATTTCCTTTTCTTCACTGCAAGTGACTGATATGCTCTAAGAATCTCGGCATCTTTTTATTAGCTATGATAATATACATAATTTAATTTAAAAATTCTTTTTATATTATGTTTTTTCTAGAGTATTTTTTCTGGAAAAAAGATACCAGTACTGTCAGTACAATTTTTTAATGAAAACTTTACTTGCACACAATTTTAAATACTGATATCGTCAGTGCACCTACTATATACTATAACTTGAGATGCTTATTCAAAAGCTGATACAATATTCAATGTATAATTCTTTTTACTGGATTCTATATATTTCAGTTTAAATATACAACTCGTATCTTACTAGCTTTATTTATTTAATTCAAAATCGATATGTAAGTAAACAATTACCATCTTCCTTTTAAATTTTAAAAGGTGATATGGTGTTCAATCTTCTAACTGCTAAGGCAATTTTAATTTCATTTCTTACTTTGAAAAATGCTGAAGAAATCATGTCTGTCATCATATGAATGATTTTTTGAGTTAACAAATTTTTTATCTGTCTTAAAGCCAAGTGACTGTCTTGTCAAATTAAATGTCACCTTATTTAAATAAATTCCACCAATCTAATTTATGTTAAAGTTCAAAATGCACTGGGTAGTGTTGCATAACATTTTTTGAGGAAACTTAAATACAGAAATATATATTTATTTAAGTAAACAATTTTTGGCATTATTTTAAATTTGAAATTAATTGAAACCTTGGTAAATCTTAACAACACTATTTACCACCATTTTCATGCCATTGATTATATTGCCACATAATGACAAAAGCTAAATAATCTCTGCAGGATTAAATAATTGAGAGAAGAATCAGTCGCCTTCATAGGCAGTTTGAAAGAACATCCCTTTTAAATACTTGTCAGAAACTGGTTTTTATTTTCTTATCATGTTGCAAAAAGTTAAATGCTATACTAATACTTGTATTTACTTGGAAAAAATATTGAGAAAATTAAATACAATCATAATGTATTTTTGTTTCTGAGCACCTTTGTCAAAACAGCCATTTTATTTAAAGTTGCCAAAACAAGAATAATATTGGACCTTTAAGTAGGAATATTTTTAACTGCATTTTACTGAAAACTATGTGAGTCCATGTTTCTTATTAAAAGTGATTCATTGTTTATACGCTCTTATCTTTATATCAAAGCAAACTATTATTTTTTTAGGTGTAACATGATAAAAAAATAAATACCTGTCTGTATTCTAAAAATACTGTTCATTCTGTAGTGTTTATTTTAGTTTTATTAATTATCATCATTTTCAAATGTTACTGATTCATTATTTATGATTAATTAGTAACAATAATAATAATTAATTAGTAACAACAACGATAATAATGAATTAGTAACAACACCAATAATAATGACTTACTAACATTATTAATAATTAATTAGTAATAACAACAATAATAATTACTATCAACAACAATAATAATTAAGTAGTAACAACAACAATAATAATAAATGATTACTAATAATAACAATAATAATTAATAACAACAATAATAATGAATTAGTAACAACTTGTATAATAATGACTTACTAACATTATTTATGATTAATTAGTAATAACAACAATAATAATTACTGTCAACAACAATAATAATTAACTAGTAACAACAACAATAATTAGTAACAACAACAATAATAAATGATTACTAACACTAACAATAATAATTAATAACAACAATAATAATGAATTAGTAACAACTTGTATAATAATGACTTACTAACATTATTTATGATTAATTAGTAATAACAACAATAATAGTTACTAACAACAACAATAATAATTAATAATAACAACAATAATAATAATTTGTAACAACATCATTAATTAATTAGTAACAGCAATAATATCACATGATCATCATCTCTATACTAGCACATAATTTGTTGTAAACAAAGGCAAAACTTGTAGTAGGCACTAGATAGGGATTTTATGCACAAGCCTTCTGGCATCCATTGATTACTCTGTTTGGCACAGGGTGGCACTACTGCATGGGGAGTTTTGCCTTTGTTAACAGCAATAATAATTAGTAAGAACAACACTAATTACTTATTAACAACAACAATAATAATTACTTAGTAACAACAACAATAATAATGACTTACTAACATTATTAATTAGTAATAACAGCAATAATAATTACTGACACCAATAATAATTAATTAGTGACAACTGCAGTAATAATTAGTAACAATTATAATTAATTAGTATAAACAACAATAATAATTAATTTGTAAAAAACAACAATAATACTTAATTACAACAACAATAATAATAAATTAGTAACAACAACAATAATAATGACTTAACAACATTATTAATAATTAATTAGTAATAACATAATAATTACTAATAACAACAATAATAATTGTCTAGTAACAACAACAATAATAAATGATTAGTAACAACAACAATAATAATGATTAATAACAACAATAATGAATTAATAACAACACCAATAATAATGACTTACTAACAATATTAATAATTAATTAGTAATAAGAATAATAATTACTAGCAACAACAATAATAATTAATTAGTAACAACAATAATTAATTAGTAACAACAATAATGATTAGTAAGAGCAAAAATAATAATGAATTAGTAACAACATCAATAATAATTAATTATTAACAACAAGAATAATAATTAGTAACAACAATAATAATGAATTAGAAACAACACCAATAATAATGACTTACAAACAATATTAATAATTAATTAGGGATAACAACAATAAAAATTACTAACAACAACAATATTAATTAATTAGTAACAACAACAATAATAATGAATTAGTAACAACACCAATAATAATTTATTAGTAACAACAGCAATAATAATGAATTAGTAACAACAACAATAATAATGAATTAGTAACAACACCAATAATAATACTTACCAACATTATTAATAATTAGTAATAACAACAACAATTACTAACAACAACAATAAAAATTAATTAGTAACAACAATAATAATTAGTAACAACAACAATAATACCTAATTAATAGCAACAACAATAGTAATGAATTAGTAACAACACAAATAATAATGACTTACTAACATTATTAATAATTAATTAGTAACAACAATAATTATTATTAATAACAACAATAATAATTAATTAGTAACAAAAACAAAATTAATTAATAACAATAATAATAAATGATTAGTAACAACAACCATAATAAAAGATCAGGAGCAATAATAATAATTAATTAGTAACACCAATAATTATTAGTAACAACTATAAAAATTAGTAGCAACAACAATAATAATTAATTATTAACAACAACAATCACTAATTAGTAACAATTATAATTTATAGTATCAACAACAATAATAATTACTAACAGCAAAAATAATAAATTAGTAACAACAGCAATAATAATTAGTAAAAATAATCATTAATTAGTAACAATTATAATTAATTACTGTACCAGTCGAAAAACCCATCACCTAAACTGCAAGTCATATCCAAACTCAGTCGGTTCAAACTGAATTCAAACCCAACTCACCAGCTCAGATTAGTAGAAAACTAAATCGATGGACAGTGCTATGTGCCAAGAAACTAGCTCAATAGTAGGTGAGGATTAGATACGCCTGAACTGACACTAATATCGGATAATAGACTGACTAAAGATAATTTTAAATCGAATCATATGTTGATGTTTGGGTTGCCAACACAGACAGTGAGCCTTAACATTAAAATAATTATTGACTAAGAGAATTAAGAACTCAGAAACCAAGTGTGTTTATAAAATATTTAATAATAATAGTAATAGTTTTATTTGAATTTTAACTGATGATTATATTAATCACCTCTAGCCTTTCACATAGTTTATAATTATAATAAGAGTGGCAGTCTTAATTATATGCCAATGAGTATTATGCAATATTTGAAAGTCTATATGTCTATACCCCCAACAAAAAAATAAAGGCACATAAAGGTATCAGTGGTGACGGAAATTATTCTAATTTTATTACAACAGAATGTGAGATTTATTTTCACATTTGCAAATCCTTTCGCAGATATTTATTTAGGGCATAACTTTAATCTTTTTATTAGATAACTTATGTAATTAAATATAACTGAGAATTTGTTCGACTTTAATTGAAATCACTTCATCATGAATTATGAGCATCAGAGTGGGCCTTACTGGAACAGAGATGTAACAGTGCTGATGAATTATGAGCTATAAAGTAAACATTAAAGATAATAGCTGGTCAGTGATTTAAGAGGTATGGCAGCTTGTATTTTACAAGTCTTACTGCCCTTTAAGTAGATGGGGAACACGAAGAAAACCAGGCCAATTCGTAACTATGAACCTTTGGTGTTCCAAAGATAATATGAGCAGGGGAGAAAGTGCTTTCTTCCTCTATAATTAAAATATCAGAAATATCACCACTGACCTGCGAAACAAATTATAGCCCTATGCCAGCAACATTGAAGATGATGACTTGATAGCCACCATTTGAAAAATAAAACCCAATTATAGAATGCTCTTCGTGATGAGTTTATCAAATTAAATAAACTCAAACGAGCTTTTAACTAAAACTATTCTAAAGCATTATAAAATTATATTAATCATGCCCCAAATATCATGCCCTTCCTGAATCTAAATAGCAAGTAACTGAAATTTGAATTAGAATATATTTGATTCCTTTATCGACCCTTTTTGCAAAAATATTTTAAGATTATATATGAGAAATACATATTTGTGAATACGAAAAATAGCTGGGACAGAGATTAGAAATGGAGTTAATAATTTGTTATTAGCCAATTATAAAACTAGTAAACATTTAATAATTTCTTTTTGACATGATGATTAATAGAATGTTTAAATTTACTTCTAATGGGTGAGAATTACGATTACACTTAATATTATATATTTGCACAAAGCATACAGAAGAAAGGAGCTCATCGAGTCGAAGGATTATTGGCATATAATTAAAAATAAACAACATTAAAAAAATCACACAATAAATATATATAGTATAGTAAAAGAACCGCCATCATAAAAAAGGAAAGTTATATTTAAGGACTAGAGATTGAGAGAATTTATTTACTTTAAAATAGTATAAATAAAAGGTTGTACACCGACTATTACATTTATAAATGAGAAGAGCACTTAAAGTAAGGTTCGAAACTGGCCAGAAAGTTACGGTTCATTACGGAAATATACTACCCATTTCTTCCGGGCTGGTTCCTCAGTTTACATGTCCAGGTTGGTAAAACATAAACATGCATTCAGTCAATTACTTGAACAGCATTTCATTTGATTTTGGCAGCATGATTTGTCTGGAAAGAATTTAGCAGCTTCATTGAAGATTTTCAGGGTACTTCAGGAACTGTACCCAGATTCCTGACATTTTAGCCCTTCACCATGATCGAAACACTTTAAATTTATGATTTTTAAATACACAGAATTTTGGCACTTTTCTGCAACAAAGATGGCTTCTCTCCAAACTTCAGAAGTATTTATACTGTCCTCTGATGCCTTCAGGCTAGCACTTCTTTCATTATCAATCTTACAAAATCTGCTAGTTGTTTTTAGATACACTCCTTCAATAAGGCTTTCAAACTCATTAACTTGAATTCATTTTCTAATTTAAAAATGAATTCTTAAAATCAGAAAAATGATTTTAATTAGGAAATCTTTACATTTTAAATACTTATCTTTTCTTCTAATTAATAAAACTTTAACCATTGTTTTGGAAAGGGAAAATCTGAAATCTTATCAAAAAAATGTAGCTTTTAATCATTAAAAATTTAACAAATTATTTAAAAGTGAAATAAACATCCCCGATGCAATGAAACTTTCGAACAATTATATATATTTAAATATTTATATATATATACGCACAATCAACGCAGTTATAATATATATATAAATTCATGAATAAGTTTATCATGAATTTATTAAATAGCATTAACTAATTTAAACTGAAACGAATTAATTTTAAGACATTTATGTAATAGTTTTTCTTTATGAAAATTAGCATGGACTGAATGTATAAAGCCTCACAGCATCGGAAATTTAAGGTTAGTACTACGGTTTGAAGTGGGCTTATGGCTAGATGTCATGAAGCTAGGATCGAACTCAGATCCGACTGCTTCATTACTATCAACAAAAATAATAATTAATTAGTAAAAACAACAATAATAATTAGTAACAAGAACAATAAGTAACAACACCAATAATAATGACTTACCAACGTTATTAATAATTAATAATAACAATAATAATTACTAACAACAACAATAATAATTATTTATTAACAACAGCAAAAATAAATGATTAGTAACAACAATAATAATGATTAATAACAACAATAATGAAAAAACAACACCAATAATAATGACTTACTAACATTATTTGTAATTAATTAGTAATAACAATAACAATTACTAACAACAACAATAATAATTAATTAGTAACAACAATAATAATTACAAACAGCAACAATAATAATCAATTAGTAACAACATCAATAATAATTATTTATTAACAACATCAATAATAATAAATTAACAACAACAACAATAATGAATTACTAACAATAAATATAATAATGACTTACTAACATTATTAATAATTAATTAGTAATAACAACAATAATAATTACTAACAACAACAATAATAATTAATTAGTAACAACAACAATAATAAGAAATTAGTAACAACACCAATAATAATTAATTAGTAACAACAGCAATAATAATGAATTAGTAACAACAACAATAATTAATTAGTAACAACAACAATAATAATGAAATAGTAACAACATCAATAATAATGACTTACCAACATTATTAATAATGAGTAATAACAACAATAACAATTACTAACAACAACAATAAACATTAATTAGTAACAACAATAATCATAAGTAACAACAACAATAATAACTAATTAATAGCTAACATTATTAATAATTCATTAATAATAACAATAATAATTACTAACAACAAAATAATTATTATTTATTAACAACAACAATAATGATGAATTAGTAACAATATCAATAGTAATTCATTATTAACATCAACAATACTAATTAATTAGTAACAACAACAATAATAACGAATTAGTAACAACAATCATAATAATGACTAACTAACATTATTAATAAATAATAATAACAGCAATAAAAATTACGAACAACAATAATAATTAACTAGTAACAACAACAATAATAATTAGTATCAAGAACAATAATATGAAATTAGTAACAATGCCAATAATAATGACTTATTAACATTATTAATAATTAATTAGTAAAAACAACAATAACTACTAACAACAACAATAATAAATGATTAGTAACAACAACAATAATAATGATTAATAACAACAACAATGAATTACTAACAACACCAATAAGGATGATTTACTAACATTATTAATAATTAACTAGTAATAACAAGAATAATAATTACAAACAACAATAATAATTTGATAGTAGCAACAACTAATAATTAATTAGTAAAAACAATAATAATTAAATAAAAACAACAATAATAAAGAATTAGTAACAAGACCAAAAATAATGACTTACTAACATTAATAATTGATTAGTAATAACAACAATGATGATTACTAACAACAACAATAATAATTAGTAACAATGACACTAATAATTAGTAACACCAACAATAATAATGAATTAGTAAAAACACCAATAATAATGTTTTACAAACATTATTAACAATTAATTAGAAATAACAACAATAATAATTACTAACAATTATAATTAACTAGTAACAACAACAATAACTAGTAACAACAACAATAATAAATGATTAGTAACAATAACAATTAATTAATAACAACAACAACAATAATAATGAATTAGTAACAATAACAATGACTTACTAATATTGTTTATGATTAATTAGTAATAACAACAATAATAGTTACTAACAACAACAAAAATAATTAATAAAAACAAAAACAATAATAATTTGTAACAACATCAAAAATTAATTACTAACAGCAATAATAATTAGTAACAACAACAATAATTACTTATTAACTACAACAATAATAATTACTTATAACAACAACAATAATAATGATTTACTAACATTATTAATAATTAGTAATAACAGCAATAAAAATTACTAACCACAAAAATAATAATTAGTAACAACAGCAGTAATATTAGTAACAATAATCATTAATTAGTAACAATTATAATTAATTAGTATCAACAACAATAATAATTAATTTGTAAAAACAACAAAAATAATTAGTTACAACAACAATAATAATGAATTAGTAACAACAACAATAATAATGACTTACCAACATTATTGATAATTAATTAGTAATAACATAATAATTACTAACAACAATAATAATAATTGTCTAGTAACAACAATAATAAATGATTAGTAACCACAACAATAATAATGATTATTAACAACAATAATGAATTAATAACAACACCAATAATAATGACTTACTAACATTATTAATAATTAATTAGTAATAATAATAATTACTAGCAACAACTATAATAATTAATTAGTAACAACAACAATAATTAATTAGTAACAACAATAATAATTAATTAGTAACAGCAACAATAATAATTAATTAGTAACAACATCAATAATAATGACTTACAAAAAATATTAATAAATGATTAGTAATAACAATAATAACAATAACTAACAACAACAATAATAATTAATTACTAACAACAACAATAATAATAAATTAGTAACAAGACCAATAATAATGTATTAGTAACAACAGCAATAACAATGAATTAGTAAAAACAACAATAATTAATTAATAACAACAACAATAATAATGAATTAGTAACAACACAAATAATAATGACTTACCAACATTATTAATTAGTAATAAGAACAATAACAATTACTAAAAACAACAATAAAAATGAAATAGTAACAACAGTAATAATTAGTAACAACAATAATACCTAATTAATAGCAACAACAATAAAAATGAATTAGTAACAACACAAATAATAATGACTTACTAACATTATTAATAATTAATAAGTAACAACAACAATAATAATAATTACCCACAATAATAATTAATTAGTAACCAAAACAAAATAATTAGTAACAATAATAATAAATGATTAATAACAACAATAATAAGTGATTAGTAACAACAATAACAATTAATTAGTAACACCAATAATTATTAGTAACAACTATAAAAATTAGTAGCAACTACAATAATTAATTATAACAAACAACAATCAGTAATTAGTAACAATTATAATCTATTAGTACAACAATAATAATTGGTAGCAGAAAAAATAATTAGTAACAACAGCAATAATAATTAGTAACAATAATCATTAATTAGTAACAATTATAATTCATTAGTATCAACAATAATAATTAATTAGTAAAAACAACAATAATAATTAGTAAAAAGAACAATAATAATGAATTAGTAACAACACCAATAATAAATACTTACCAACATTAATAATAATTAATTAATAATAACAACAATAATAATTAAAAACAGCAACAATAATTATTAACAACAACAATAATAAATGATTAGTAACAACAACAATAATAATGATAATAACAACAATAATAATTAGTAACAACAAAAAAAAAAAAAATAACAACAATAATAATTACTAACAATACAATAATAATTAATTAGTAACAACAAATAATAATTAATTAGTAACAATAATAATTAATTATTAACACAACAATAATAATGAATTAGTAACAACAATAATAATTATTATTACAACAAATAATAAAAATTAATAACAACAATAATAATAATTAGTAACAACAATAATAATGACTTACTAACATTATTAATAATTAATTAGTAATAACAACAATAATACTTACTAACAACAACAATAATAATTAATTAGTAACACCAACAATAATAATGAATTAGTAACAACACCAATAATAAGTATTTAGTAAAAACAGCAATAATAAAGAATTAGTAACAACAACAATAATTAATTAGTAACCACAACAATAATAATGAATTAGTAACAACACCAATAATAATGACTTACCAACATTACCAATAATTAGTAATAACAACAATAACAATTACTAAAAACAATAAAAATTACTTAGTAACAACAATAATAATAAATTAATAGCTAACATTAATAAGTAATTAATAATAATAATAATTAGTAACAATAATAATTATTTATTAACAACAATAATAATGAAATAGTAACAATATTAATAGTAATTAATTATTAAGAACAATAATAATTAATTAGTAACAACAATAATAATGAATTAGTAACAACACCAATAATAATAACTAACTAACATTATTAATTAATAATAACAACAATAAAAATTACTAACAACAATAAAATTAACTAGTAACAACAACAATAATAATTGGTAACAAGGACAATAATAATGAATTAGTAACAACACCAACAATAATGACTATTATTAATAATTAATTAGTAATAACAACAACAATAATTACTAACAACAACAATAATAATTATTTGTTAACAACAATAATAAATCATTTATAACAACAACAATAATAATGATTAATAACAACAACAATAGTGAATTAGTAACAACAACCATAATAATTTTTAATAACAATAAAAATTAATTAGTAACAACAACAATAATAATTAGTAACAATACCAATAATAATGACTTACTAACATTATTTGTAATTAAATACTAATAAGAACAATAATAATTACTAAGAACAACAATAATAATTAACTAGTAACAACAACAATAATAATTAATTTGTAACAACAATAATAATTAATTACAAACAGCAACAATAATGAATTAGCAACAATATCAATAATTAATTAGTTACAACAACAATAATAATGAATTAGTAACAACAGCATTAATAATGACTTACCAACATTTTTAATAATTAGTAATAACAACAATATCAATTACTAACAACAACAATAAAATTAATTAATAACAACAATAATAATTAGTAACAAACAATAATAATGAATTAGTAACAATACAATAATAATGACTTACCAAATTATTAATAATTAATTAGTAAAAACAACAATAATAATTACTAACAACAATAATAATTAATTAGTAACAATAACAATAAAATTCATTAGTAACAACAATAATAATTAATTAGTAACAACAACAATAATAATGAATTACTAACAACACCAATAATAATGACTTACTAACATTATTAATAATCAATTAATAATAACAACAATAAAAATTATAAAAAAACAATAATAATTTATGAGTAACAACAATAATAATGAATTAGTAACAACACCAATAATAATTAATTAGTAACGACAGCAATAGTAATGAATTAGTAACAACAACAATAATTAATTAGTAACAACAATGATAATGAATTAGTAACAACATCAATAATAATGACTTACTTCATTATTAGTAATTAATTAATAATAACAACAATAAAAATTACTAAAAACAACAATAATAACTAATTAGTAACAACAATAATAATGAATTACAAACATTTGTAATAATTAGTAATAACAACAATAACAATTACTAACAACAACAAAAATAATAATTAGTAACAACAACAATAATAATTAGTAACAACACCAATAATAATGACTTACTAACATTATTTAATTAATTAGTAATAACAACAATAATAATTACTAACAACAATAATAATTAATTAGTAACAACAATAATAATTAATAATATAAACAAAATAATAATGAATTAGTAACAACACATAATTAATTAGTAACAACAACAATAATAATAATTATAACAACAAAAACAATGACTTACCAACATTATTATAATTATAATAACAACAATAAATTATAACAACAACAATAAAATTAATTAACAATAACAATAATAATTAGTAACAAAAACAATAATAAATTAGTAACAAAACAATAATAATATTACCAAATTATTAATAATTAATTAGTAACAACAACAATAATAATTATAACAACAACAATAATAATTAATTAATAACAATAACAAAATATTAATTAGTAACAACAATAATAAATAATTATAACACAACAATAATAATAATTAGTAACAACATCAATAATAATCAAATTATTAAGAACATCAATAATAATTAATTAATAACAACAACAATAATAATGAATTAGTAACAACACCAATAATAATGACTTACTAACATTTTTAATAATTAATTAATAATAACAACAATAAAAATTACTAAAAACAACAATAGTAATTAATTAGTAACAACAACAATAATACTGAATTAGTGACAATACCAATAATAATTTATTAGTAACAACAGCAATAATAATGATATAGTAACAACAATAATTAATTAGTAACAACAATAATAATGAATTAGTAACAACACCAATAAAATGTCTTACCAACATAATAATTAGTAATAACAACAATAACAATTACTAACAACAACAATAAAAATTAATTAGTAACAACAACAATAATAATTAGTAACAACACCAATAATAATGACTTACTAACATTATTTGTAAATAGTAATAAGAACAATAATAATTACTAAGAACAACAATAATAATTAACTAGTAACAACAACAATAATAATTAATTAGTAACAACAATAATAATTAATTACTAACAGCAACAGTAATAATGAATTAGTAACAACATCAATAATTAATTAATAACAACAATAATAATGCATTAGTAACAACACCATTAATAATAACTTACGAACATTGTTAATAATTAGTAATAACAATAATAACAATTATTAACAACAACAATAAAAGTTAATTAACAATAACAATAATAATTAGTAACAACAACAATTATAAGGAATTAGTAACAAAGACAATAATAATGACTTACCAACATTATTAATAATTAATTATTAAAAACATCAATAATAATTACTAACAACAATAATAATTAATTAGTAACAACAACAAAAGTTAATTAGCAACAACAATAATAATTAATTACTAACAGCAACAATAATAATGAATTAGTAACAACACAATAATAAATTATTAACAACAAAATAATAATTAATTAATAACAACAAAATAATAATAATTAAAACAACACAATAATAATGAATAACAATTAATAAATTATAATAACAAATAATAATTAGTAACAACAACAATAATAATTATTAGTAACAACAACAATAATAATGAATTAGTAACAACACAATAATAATTAATTAGTAACAACAAATAATAATGAATTAGTAACAACAACAATAATAATATTAGTAACAACAACAATAATAATGACTTACCAACATTATTAATAATTAGTAATAACAACAATAAATTATAACAAAACAAAAAAATTAATTAGTAACAACAAAATAATAATTAGTAACAACACAATAATAATGATTATAACATTATTAAATTATAGTAATAACAAAATAATAATTACTAACAACAACAATAATAATTAATTAGTAACAACAACAATAATAATTAATTAGTAACAACAACAATAATTAATTAGAAACAGCAACAATAATAATGAATTAGTAACAACATCAATAATTAATTGGTAACAACAACAATAATAATGAATTAGTAACACCATTAATAATGATTTACCAACATTATTAATAATTAGTAATAACAACAATAATAATTAGTAACAACAACAATAAAATTAATTAAGAATAATAATAATTACTAACCTCAACATTTATAATGAATTAGTAAAAATGACAATAATAATGACTTACCAACAATGTTAATAAGAAATCCATAAAAACAAGAATAATTACTAACAACAACAATAATAATTAATTAGTAACAACAAAAATAATTAATTAGTAACAAGAATAATAATTAATTACTAACAGCAACAATAATAATGAATTATTAACAACATCAATAATAATTAATTATTAACAAAATAAAAATTAATTATTAACAACAACAATAATAATAATTAGTAACAACACAATAATAATTTACTAACATTATTAATAATTAATTAGTAATAACAACAATAATAATTATAACAACAACAATATAATTAATTAGTAACAACAACAATAATATAATTAAAAAATAATAATTATTAGTAACAACACAATAATAATGAATTAGTAACAACAATAATTAATTATAATAATAATAATAATTAGTAACAACACAATAATAATAACTTACCAACATAATTAATAATTAGTAATAACAACAATAAAATTAACAACAATAAAATTATAACAATATAATATAACAACAACAATATAATAATTATAAAAAAATAATAATATAAAAAATAAAAAAAATAGTAACAACACAATAATAATGCTTACTAACATTATTAATAATTAGTAATAACAACAATAATAATTATAAAAACAATAATAATTAATATTAAAACAACAAAAAATAATTAATTAACAACAATAATAATTAATTATAACAACAATAATAATATTAGTAACAACAAATAATTAATTAGTAACAACACAATAATAATAATTAGTAACAACAAATAATAATGATAAACATATAATAATTATATAACAACAATAAATTACTAACAACAACAATAAAATAATTAATAATAACAATAATAATTAGTAACAACAACAATAATAATTAGTAACAACAATAATAATGATTACCAACATTATTAATAATTAATTATTAAAAACAAAATAATAATTATTAACAACAATAATAATTAATTAGTAACAACAACAAATAATAATTAGTAACAACAATAATATAATTATAAAAAATAAATAATTATAACAAAAATAATATTATTACAAAAATAATAATTAATAATAAAACAAAATAATAATAATTAGTAACAACAAATAATAATTACTAACATTATTAATAATTAATTAGTAATAACAACAATAATAATTACTAACAACCACAATAATAATAAATTATTAACAACAATAATAATGAGTTAGTAACAACACCAATAATAATTAATTAGTAACAACAGCAATAATAATGAGATAGTAACAACAACAATAATTAATTAGTAACAAAAACAATAATAATGAATTAGTAACAACACCAATAATAATCACTTACCAACATTATTAATAACTAGTAATAACAACATTAAGAATTACTAACAACATCAATAATAATTAATAACAACAATAATAATTAATTACTAACAACAATAATAATTAATTACTAACAGCAACAATAATAATGAATTAGAAACAACATCAATAATTAATTAGTAACAACAACAATAATAATGAATTAGTAACAACACCATTAATAATAACTTACCAACATTATTAGTAATGACTAATAACAACAATAACAATTACTAACAACAACAATAAATATTAATTAATACCAACAATAATTACTAACAATAACAATTATAATAAATTAGTAACAATGACAATAATAATGACTTACCAACATTATTAATAAAAAATTATAAACACAACATAATAAATATAACAACAACAATAATAATTAATAAAACAACAACAAAAATAATTAATTATTAACAACAATAATATTAATTAAATAACAACAATAATAATTAGTAACAAAAATAATAATTAATTATTAAAAAACAATAATAATTAATTAATAACAACAAAATAATAATTAATTAGTAACAACAAATAATAATGATAAAAATTATAATAATTAATTATAATAATACAATAATAATTATAACAACAACAATAATAATAATTAGTAACAACAACAATAATAATAATTAATAACAATAAATAATAATTAATTAGTAACAACACAATAATAATAATTATAACAAACAATAATTAATTAGTAACAAAAACAATAATAATGAATTAGTAACAACACCAATAATAATGACTTACTAACATTATTAATAATTAATTAATAATAACAACAATAATAATTATAAAACAACAATATAATTAATTAGTAACAACAACAATAATTAAAAAAATAATAATTAATTAGTAACAACAAATAATAATTAATTAGTAACAACAATAATAATGATTAAAATAATTAATAATTATAATAACAACAATAATAATTATAACAACAATATAAATTAATTAGTAACAACAAAATAATAATTAGTAACAACACCAATAATAATATTACTAACATATAAATTATATAATAAAAAATAATTATAAAACAAAATAATAATTAAATAACAACAACAATAATAATTAATTAGTAACAACAATAATAATTAATTATAACAAAAATAATAATAATTATAAAACAACAATAATAATTAATAACAACAACAATAATAATGAATTAGTAACAACAATATAATGATTAAAATTATAATAATTAGTAATAAAATAATAATTACTAACAACAATAAAATAATTAATAATAACAATAATAATTATAACAACAATAATAATAATTAGTAACAACAATAATAATGACTTAAAATTATTAATAATTAATTAGTAAAAACAACAATAATAATTATAACAACAATAATATTAATTAGTAACAACAACAATAATAATTAGTAACAACAATAAAAATTATAAAAAAATAATAATAAGTAAAAAATAATAATTATAAAAAATAATAATAATATAACAAATATAATAATTATAACAACAATAATAATATTATAAATATTAATAATTAATTTAATAACAAAATAATATTATAACAACAATAATAATTAATTAGTAAACAAAAATAATTATAAAAATAATTATAATATAGAAAAAAATTATAACAACAACAATAATGAATTATTAACAACACAACTAATAATGACTTACTAACATTATTAATAATTAATTAATAATAACAACACTAATAATTACTAAAAATAACAATAATAGTTAATTAGTAACAACAACAATAATTAATTAGTAACAACAATAAAAATTAATTACTAACAGCAACAATAATAATGAATAGTAACAACATCAATAATTAATTATTAGCAACATCAATAATAATTAATTAATAACGACAATATTAATGAATTACTAACAACAATAATAATGACTTACTAACATTATTAATAATTAATTGGTAATAACAGCAATAATAATTACTAACAACAATAATAATTAATTAGTAACAACAACACTAATAATGAATTAGTAACAACACCAATAATTATTAATTAGTAACAACAGCAATAATAATGAATTAGGAACAACAACATTAGTTAATTAGTAACAACAACAATAATGAATTATTAACAACACCACTAATAATGACTTACTAACATTATTAATAATTAATTAATAATAACAACACTAAAAATTACTAAAAACAACAATAATAATTAATGAGTAACAACAACAATAATAATGAATTAGTAACAACACCAATAAAATTATTTAGTAACAACAGCAATAGTAATGAATTAGTAACAACAACAATAATTAATTAGTAACAACATCAATAATAATGAATTAGTAACAACACCAATAATAATGACTTACTAACATTATTAATAATTAATTAATAATAACAACAATAAAAAATACTAAAAACAACAATAATAATTAATTAGTAACAACAACAATAATAATGACTTTCCAACATTATTAATAACTAGTAATAACAACAATAACAATTACTAACAACAGCAATAAAAGTTAATTAGTAACAACAACAATAATAATTAGTAACCACACCAATAATAATGACTTACTAACATTATTTGTTATTAATTATTAATAACAACAATAATAATTACTAACAACAACAATAATTAATTAGTAACAACAATAATAATTAGTAACAACGGTAACTTCTGGTTAGCTGCACACCAGCCGCTAGAGGCGCTGCTTCTGTGTAAACAAAGAAATATTCAGAGTAAGGGCCACAAAGCAGATGATGCAAATTCCATCTTCTAGGTGGCACTGTTCACCATGCGTATGTAGAGGAAGCTTGCACCAGCTGGATGGCAGCAAAACTGCCCACTTGGTTGTGCTGGTTGCAATGCGTAAACCCATTTTACTCATGTCATCTGCTACCAGCACTACCAAAAACCTATGTGGTGCTTATTCCTGTAAACAGATCTAGTTTACATTGTCTTCTACACCAAGATTCTAGCCCACTCCGTTGGGTGGCGCTGTTTCTCCATGTTTACACACGGAGAAACAGCACGTTCTAACCGCAATGTGATTGCAAAGATAACGTCTACCCACATATTACTTCAAACATATGCAGCATATAATATAAAGGTGTCAATAATGTAGAAGTCACATCTATTTAAATCTGCTTTGATTGTTAATACTGTTATGTGGAATTTCATCCTTTCATAAATCCATGTATTTTACATTCATTGTTTTTAAAAATAGATCTTTTTTTTTTAATTTTTGTTACTAAAAATGATTTTTTTTAAAATCAAAATATGACCACGACTATTTACATTTGCTTCCACAAGGTAACATTCTAATTTCGCCTGTTTTTAAATTAATTTATTTTTTTGAAACAATCTTTTTTTAAAGATTATTTTATGTAAAAATATTTTTTTAAAAAAAGTAATTTTTACAGCACTGTAGTCATTAATCAAAATAAATAATAGTTTATTAGTTGATCTTGTGAATTGGTAAATATTCAATTGTATCCATTGTTTCATATATATTAAAGTTTGTCTATTTAAAAATTCATTTATAGAATCTATGGAAAATGCTGTAATAATCGTAATGAGAATTCTTGACATATCATTCAAGTATAATTTCAAGTCACTACAAAGCTATTATGAACTGTCATTTTAATAATGGTTACTAGAATTTGTTAATAATCATAACCTAAGATTGATCATATAATATCAGAGGGAAAAAAAAGAACTTTACTTATGCAGACTGCTGGAAGTGATGAAGAGAAAAATAAATATGCTATCAATTAATGAAGCTGAGAAATTGTCAGCAATACAATCTATCATCATCATCAACCATTATCAATCCACTGCAGGATGAAGATCTCTCCAAGTTTAAACCACCTCCAATCTTTAGCTTCTCTTCTCAACATCACCCCTGCACACTTTCTTATTTCATCTATCCATCTCACATGTGGTCTCTTCCTGGGTCTTCTACAATCTCTTGGAATCCAGGATAAGATTTCAATTGTCCATCTATTATCATCTCTTCTAGCCATATGTCCACTTTAATCTTTTAATTTTTTTAAATAAAATCAGTTACACTTTATTGTTCTCTTACTGATATATTGCATTTTCGATCTCTTCTTGTTACTCCCAACATGCATCTCTCCATACTTCTTTGAGTGGTCTGAAGTCTGTATTGCTCTTCTATTAAGTGTCCAAGTCTCAGATCCATAAGTGAGAACCAGTAAAACACATTTATTAAAAATCTTCCTTTACAAACACATAGATATACTTCCTTTTAGTATCAAGTTATTTTTACCAAAAGCACTCCAAACAAGTTTAATTCTATGATTAATTTCATCCATTATGTTTCCATCTGTATTAATAATCTGACCAAGGCATTTGTAACTGTTAACTTCTATGTCATTATAAACAATCTTTATTTTCATATTTTGACAAAATTGATTGAACATTACTGTAGTCATTTTAACATTTATCTTGAGTCCTAATTTCATCTGATAACTACTGCAACATTTTCTATAGATCTAAAGCATTATTAGCAAAAACAACTACATCATCTGTGAAATATAAAAGACTTAAATAATCTCCATTTACTTTCACTCCTTTAGTTTCCCATTTTTATCCACAAAGTACTTCTTGCAACACTGCTATAAAAAGTTTGGAAATATGGAGTCACACTGTCTCAATGTTGACTTTACTAGTATCATTATGTAATCTAATTGTTGCTGAAATATTTTTAAAATATGACAATATCCTGGATCTATAGCCTGATGATCCAATCGTTTAATCACTGAAGAAATGTTTATAGAATCAAATGCCTTTTCATAAACTACAAATCCAAAACATAATGACAACTCATATTCATTTGACCTTTCTATAACTTCTCTCAATACCTGGATATGATCTACTGTACTAAAACCACTTTTAAATCCAGCTTGTTCTTTTGGTTGGTGGAAATCCAATGTTCTCTGTAGACGAGTTGTTATTATCTTGGTAAAAATATTATATAAAACTGATAAAAGGCTGATAGGTCTGTAAGTTCTAATATCTTCTTTATCACCTTTTTTAAATATTAATATTATTACTGCATTCTTCCAATCATCCCGTACATCTTTATCATTTAGACATTTGGTATATAATTTTGCTAAAAAAAATTTCTATTTCCTCACCTGCTTCTTTTAATATATCAATTATAATTCCATCATTATCTGGAGCCTTTCATTTCTTTATTCATTTAATTGCATGTCTCACTTCTTCATTTAAAATTCTGGGCAATTTGGAAGATGCAATAGTTATAGGAGGTACTTGTTCTTTATTACTATATAATTCTTACAATAGAATGACCGCCTGTTAAGCTAATTGCGCAGACGCTGTGAGAATGTTATTAATAAATGAATACCTTCGAACAACCATACTATATCATGTGGTTGTTCGAAGGTATTCATTTATTAATAACATTCTCACAGCATCTGCGCAATTAGCTTAACAGACTGTCATTCTATTGTAATTATAATCGCACGCAAGACGTTATAAAATAAATGCTTATATAATTCTTGACAAATATCTTCTACCAATTTCATGATGTCATCTCTCTTTTTAATAATAATTCCATCTTTTTTTCTTATTGCATATATAAATTTCCTGCCAATACCAAAATGTTGTTTGACATTCTTGAGACTTTTATTCTGTTCTACAGCTTTTCTTGGTTCACAGTTATACTTTCTCATATCATTTTCAACTGTTTTCTGCACCATTTCACAAAATTTGAGATAGTCAATTCTTTTTAATGCATCATTTTTGTATATCTTCATATTCCTTCTTTTCTTTATAAATTCTCTAGTCTCAGTAGAAATTTTATTGGTGAATTGCTGCATTTTTCTACTAGCTATCTTTATTGCAGTTTCTAAAAGTGTATCAGTTATTTTCATATTAATATCATTCAAATCTGAATCATGTTCAAAATCTACTAATACTTGAAACCGATTTGTAAGTTCTAATTTAAATTTATTAGAATATTTCTGAAGATTAGGAATATCATCTGTAAATATTGTTTTTCTTAATAATTTTTGTCTCTCTAGTTTTACATTAACATGTATCTTACACCTTACTAATTGATGATTACTTCCTATTGTTAAATTTATTAAGAACATTACAATTTTGAAATATGTATTTCCTGTTAATCAAAATATAATCCAATTCTGCTGTACCTTCATTTGGATGCTTCCATGTCCATTTTCTTTTAACATTTTTCTCAAAAAAAGAATTCATAATATGAAAGTTTTATTTTTCTGCAAACTCCACAAGTCTATGTCCTCTCTCATTTCTATTACCATAACCGAAATTACCTACAGCACTTTCATCTTTCATTTGTTTATCAATTCTAGCATTGAAGTCTCCCATAACAATTTTAAAATATTGTTTAAAAAGCCTTTTGTACCTCAATACAAAAATCTTTTACTACTTCATCACTATGAGAACATGTTGGGGCATAACCTGAGTTATCTGCATTTGGTATCTGCTATTAAGTTGTATAACTAATCTTGCCACTCTGTATGATACACTATCAATCTCCACAATATTGTTCTTTTACTTTTTATTTATAATGAATCCTACTCCACTTGTATTTCTAATATTTGTGCCTTTATAATAGAGTATATGTCCACTTTTTAAATCAATTGTCTCTTCACCTTTTCTTCTAACTTCACAAAGTCCAATAATGTCCCACTTAATATGAAATAGTTCTTCTAATTCCTGCAATCTTCCTTCACTTGGAAGTGATCCACAGTTGTAAGTACCTAAATAAAAAGTCATGTCAAATGACAGCCTGGGTCCACAATCAGAGGATTCTTAGCACCCTCCACCTTTGTCCACCAAACACTGCCTTAGTTGGTGACTTTACAGCCTCCTTTGAATAAGAGCCATGCTTTATTTTTGTCTGTCATAATTGTATACATGTATTGGAAAAATATTTATTATTTACACAAGCATTCATTCTGCCTTGTCAGGCACTGAGAAGAAAGACAATGGTGTTTCTTGATCTTAAACTCAGAGGTAAACAACCAATAAACTCACCATGCTGGCTAATGCATCTTGGTGAGCAGCCTATCCATGTTCTTATAGTATATGAATAATCATATAGTCATAACAGCTGCAATGATAAGAATATATGGAATGGACATTAGGAAATTTGCTCTGCTCGAAGGGTCTCCTTTCAGTTAATAGCAAACTCCTTTCTGCAGCCAATACAATCTATAAAAGCTGTTAAATACTGAGAAACGGAATAAAAATGATAGTTTGCATAAACGTTGCATGGAAAATCCAAAGTTGTAATCATTTAGGGTTTAACTACATTGTAAACTTAAAAAATAAATATAATGTCAGGAAACTAGTATTAATATTGGAATACATGTATAATTATAACAAAGCCAATAATTCTTAAAGTTAAATCAGACCAGAGACATTTTTTAAATTAAACAAGATAATGATGCCCATTCCCTGGTCTGCCATTCAATTATTATTTTGAATTAGACAGAATTTCAAAATGTTTCAGAATTGCACATTATTGAAAAGCAAATAGATTACAACAAAAAAAAATAGTTTATGAACTTTTAATTGTGGGTTAATATTTTTAATATTCATTATGATTACCACATGCAAGGGTGAATCCATAAATAAAAAGTTAAGTTCTAGATTTTATTGTCACAATAGGTTAATTGTGTAATAGGGTTAGATGATTTAGTGAAGATCAACATCATCAACAACCATTATCAATCCACTGCAGGATGAAGGTCTCTCCAAGTTCATCTTCTCTGATCTTTAGCTTCTCTTCTCCACACCACTCCTGCACACTTTATTATTTCATCCATTCATCTCACAGGTGATCTCTTTCAGGATCATTTATAATCTCTTGGAATCCAGTTTAAGATTTCAATTGTCCATCTATTATCATCTCTTCTAGCAATATTCCCAGCTCAGCTCCACTTCAGTCTTTTAATGTTTTTAATAAGATCAGTAACACCTGTTTGTTCTCTTACCCATATATTGCATTTTCAATCTTTTCTTGTTACTCTCAACATGCATCTCTCTGTACTTCTTTGAGTGGTCTGAAGTCTCTGTATTGCTCTTCTTTTAAGTGTCCATATCTCAGATCGATAGTGAGAAATGGTAAAACCTATTTATTAAAAACCTTCCTTTTTAAACACATAGGCATATTTCTTTTCAGCACCAAGTTATTTCTACTTAAAGCACCCCAAACAAGTTTAATTCTATGATTAATTTCATCCATAATGTATTCATCTGTATTAATAATCTGATTAAGATAGTTATAGCTGTTAACATCATCTGACCCATCATAATCAATCTTTTTTTTCATATTTTAAGAAAATCTATTAAACATTACTGTAGTCTTTTTTAAATTTATCTTTAGTCCTACTGGGATCTGCGAACTCCTATGACATTTCCTGAAACTCTAAAGCATTATTTGCAAAAACAACTACATCATCTGCAAAATCTAATTGACTTAAATAATCTCCATTTACTTTCACTCCTTTAGTTTCCCAAATCCATAAAATACTTCTTGCAACATTGCTGTAAAACGTTTTGGAGATATGGTGTCACCCTGTTTCAATGTTGACTTTACTAGTATAATATATAATCTTATTGTTGCTGAAATATTCTTTAAAATATGACAATATCCTGGGTCTATATCCTGATGATCCAATCCTTTAATCACTGAAGAAATGTTTATAGAATCAAATGTCTTCTCATAACCTACAACTTTTCTCAATACCTGGATTTGATCTACTGTACTAAAACCATTTTTAAATCCAGCTTGTTCGCTTGGTTGGTGGAAATACAATATTCTTTGTACACGAGTTGTAATTATCGTGGTAAAAATTTTCTTATATCAAAGTTTTCTATAAATAAATTATAATTACTTTGATAAAGATTTCGTATAAAACTGGTAAAAGATTGAAAATCTGTATTTTCTAATACTTCCTTCTATGCTAATATTTTCTTTATTTTTCAAATTATCAGTATTATTACCAAATTTTCCCAATCATTTGATACATCCTTTACCATTTAGACATTTAATATATAATTTAGCTATTTTTTTTTTCTTTTTTCATCTCATTCTAAGATATCACTTATTATTTTATCATTTTAAGGAGCCTTTCATTTCTTCATAGATATCATGGGCAATTCAGAAGATTTAGTAACTGTAATAGATACTTTATTTTCTTGTTTTTATTGCTACATAATTCTTTATAAATGTCTTTCTCACATTGCATCATGTCTGTCATCTTCCTTTTTAGAAATAGTTCTATTTTTTTACTTTTTATTGTTGAAACATCTTTCTTTCAAATAACAAGATGTTTTCCACTTTTTAGATTTTTATTTTCTTTCATAGATTTTCTTGCCAATTCAAAATTATTTTATAATGTAATTAATTCTTTTTTATGCCATTTTACAAAACTGTAAATACTCAATTTCTTTAATGGATTATTTTTAAAATTTTTCATATTTTTTTATTTTTTAATACATTATTTTATCTCAGTAGAAAATGTATTGATCAATTGTTGCTTTTTTATACCAGCTATCTTTCTTGCAGCTCTTACTAGTGTACCAGTTATCTTCATATTAATTTTATTCATTTCTGAACAATGTTTAAAATCTTTTAATATTTTAAAACAATTTTACAAGTTCCAATTCACGTTCATTAACTTGTTTTATAAGATGAATATATTAACAATTGTAAAGTATAGACACACATTATGTCATTAATTATAAAAAAGAAAATTGTCAAAATTGTTTATTTTATTTTAAATGTTTTAAAATATATATATTTTTAATTTTCTTATTTAAATTTGAAAAATATACTTTGTAGAAACATGATTAAAAACATATATATTTTAAAATATATACTAACTTGTTTTCCAACAGTTATTGTTGACAGAAGCACATACTTAATAAGTTAAATGTATTTTGGTGCAAACTCTTCAAAAAAGAAAATTTTAGAATAGCAATATATTAAATAATTAAATGAACTGTAGAAAAATAATTTAATATAATTTTTTTTCATATAATTGAAATTGCTTGAATTGAATATTGTTGAATTTTCAATTAGTTATTGAGATATTATTAATAAATCATGCTATTTTTATTTTCCAATTCCTTTCATTCTGTTCATTGTCAATGATTGTTATATTATTTAAATCAAATTATGACAATATGTTTTTTAAGATCTAAACACATAGATAATGCAAATGGAAAATAGAAGGGGCATATTTTAATAACAACAGAGACTCACTGATGAACTGATAATCTGACTGTTTTTAATTTAAGTGCATTTTGGAATTTGAACAATTTAAATTTAAATTGTTATTCAATAGTACTTAATAGTCTAATATACCTTTATATATTCCTGTCATTGCAACTGTTATTATTAAATAACTATTTATGTAATAAACAAGCTGTATAAGCTGCTCACAACACATATCAGCCAATGTGGTGAGTTTCCTAGCTTTTATCTCTGAATTTAATAATCTTTCTTTTCAGTTGCCTGATAGTTCTAATTGAAATATTGGTTAAGTTTTTTTGAAGATGTTTGTGAGCAAGCTTTTTTATAGATATTTACAACCATGATAAACAAAACTAATTATGGCTCTTATTTACAGGAAATTGTAAAGTTGCCAGTCAAGGTAGCAGTTAGTACCTTAAAGGGGGAACTGTATTAAGAATCCTCTGATTATGGACCTAGGCCACCATTTAGTGATGACCTTTAATTATTTTGGATTACTTTAAAGCAATAAAAGATTGCACAGATTGGAAGAACAGATTAAAAGTAAACCATATATTTTTGAAGTTTATGAAGTTAAATGAAAAAAGTCTATTGATTTAAAAATTAGATACATATTTTACAACAAAGAAACAAATATTGAAAGCATAAGTGAAATGAGATTCTTTTTAAATAAAAAGTGAAAGAATAACATTGTGGTCTTTAGTGTTATATCAGGTGGTTTGGTAATATTAATATTTCAACTTAATGCAAAATAACAAATGCAGATAATTCAGTTTTATTCTTCCACAACTTCATTGTGATGAAAAAAAGAGAATTTTTATATGAATGTACAAAATTCTTTTAATTAGACTAACAATATCTTAAAAACTTTAATGCTAGAATTGGTATATGTCTCTAAGATGAAAGTGCTAAGGGTAAATTTGGTTATTTTGATAGATATGATAGAGGGTATAAAAATTGACATGGAAGCATCCATTTGTAGGTGCAGCAGAATTGAATTATATTTTGACTCATGAAAAAATATGTATTTCAAGTCTAATATATTTAATAGACTGACCATAGGCAGTGATTATGAGTTAGTAAGATGTCAGTTACATGTTAATATAAATCTAGAAAAAAAAATATTAAGCAATATAGTATTAGCAATAGTTAATATATTCATCTTATAAAACAAGTTAATGAATGTGAATTGGAACTTGTAAAATTGTTTTAAAATATTAAAAAATTTTAAACATTGTTCAGAAATGAATAAAATTAATATGAAGATAACTGGTACACGAGTAAGAACTGCAAGAAAGATAGCTGGTATAAAAAAGAAACAACTGATAAATAAATTTTCTACTGAAATAAAATAATGTATTAAAAAATATGAAAAATTTTAAAAATAATACATTAAAGAAATTGAGTATTTACAGTTTTGTAAAATGATATAAAAAAGAATTAATTACATTATAAGATAATCTTGAATTGGCAAGAAAATCTATGAAAGAAAATAAAAATCTCAAAAGTGGAAAACATCTAGTTATTTGAAAGAAAGATGTTTCCACAATAAACTGTAAAAAATAGAACTATTACTAAAAAGGAAGATGACCGACATGATGGAATGTGAGAAAGACATTTATCAAGAATTATATAGTAAGAAAGAACAAGTACCTCCTATACCTATTACATCTTCCAAATTGCCCAGAATTTTAAATGAAGAAGTGAGACACGCAATTAAATGTATGAAGAAATGAAAGGCTCCAGGTAATATAATTGATATATTAAAGGAAGCAGGTGAGGAAATAGAAAATTTTTTAGCAAAATTATATACCAAATGTCTAAATGATAAAGATGTAAGGGATGATTGGAAGAATGCAGTAATAATATTAATATTTAAAAAAGGTGATAAAGAAGATATGAGAACTTACAGACCTATCAGCCTTTTATCAGTTTTACATAAAATTTTTACCAAGATAATTACTACTCGTCTACAGAGAACATTGGATTTCCACCAACCAAGAGAACAAGCTAAATTTAAAAGTGGTTTTAGTACAGTAGATTATATCCAGGTATTAGAAGAAGTTATAGAAAGGTCAAATGAATATGAGCTGTCATTATGTTTTGGATTTGTAGATTATGAAAAGGCATTTGATTCTATAAACATTTCTTCAGTGATTAAAGGATTGGATCATCAGGCTATAGATCCAGGATATTGTCATATTTTAAGAATAATTCAGCAACAATTAGATTACATAATGATACTAGTAAAGTCAACATTGAGACAGGGTGACTCCATATTTCCAAACTTTTTATAGCAGTGTTGCAAGAGTATTTTGTGGATAAAAATGGGAAACTAAAGGAGTGAAAGTAAATGGAGATGATTTAAGTCATTAATATTTCACAAATGATGTAGTTGTTTTTGCTAATAATGCTTTAGATTTATAAAAAATGTTGCAGTAGTTATCAGATGAAATTAGGACTAAAGATAAATGTTAAAATGTCTATAGTAATGTTCAAGGAATTATCTCAAAATATGAAAATAAAGATTGTTTATAATGACTTAGAAGAAGTTAACAGTTACAAATGCCTTTGTCAGATTATTAATACAGATGGAAACATAATGGATGAAATTAATCATAGAATTAACCTTGTTTGGAGTGCTTTTGGTAGAAATAACTTGATACTAAAAGGAAATATATCTATGTGTTTGTAAAGGAAGATTTTTAATAAATGTGTTTACCTGTTCTCACTTATGGATCTGAGACTTGGACACTTAATAGAAGAGCAATACAGACTTCAGACCACTCAAAGAAGTATGGAGAAATGCATGTTGGGAGTAACAAGAAGAGATCGAAAACGCAATATATCAGTAAGAGAAAAATAAGGTGTAACTGATTTTATTGAAAAAATAAAAGATTAAAGTGGACATATTGCTAGAAGAGATGATAATAGAAGGACAATTGAAATCTTAAACTGGATTCCAAGAGATTGTAGAAGACCCAGGAAGAGACCACATGTGAGATGGATAGATGAAATAAAAAAATGTGCAGGGATGATGTGGAGAAGAGAAGCTAAAGATTGGAGGTGGATGAAACTTGGAGAGTCCTTCATCCTGAAGTGGATTGATAATGGTTGATGATGATGCTGATAATAGATTGTATTGTTGACAATTTGTCAGCTTCATTAATTGATAGCATATTTATTTTGCTCTTCCTCACTTCCAGCAGTCTATATAAGTAAAGTTCTTTTTTTCTTCTGATATTATATGATCAATCTTAGGTTATGATTATTAACAAATTCTAATAACCATTACTAAAATGACAGTTCATAAAAACTTCATAGTGACTTGAAATTATACTTGAATGATATGACTAGAATTCTCATTACGATGTATTATAGCATTTTCCGTAGATTCTATAAATGAATTTCTAAATAGACAAACTTTAATATACATGAAACAACGGAGACAATTGAATATTTACCAAGTTACAATATCAACTAATAAACTATTATTTATTTTAATTAATGATTACAGTGCTGTAACGATTACTTTTTTTAAAAAAAATTATTTTTACATAAAATAATAGATTAATTTAAAAACAGGTGAAATTAGAATGTTACCTTGTG
Organism: Epiperipatus broadwayi; assembly: GCA_028023455.1. NCBI lineage: Eukaryota > Metazoa > Onychophora > Udeonychophora > Euonychophora > Peripatidae > Epiperipatus > Epiperipatus broadwayi. Next base: position 40,643 of record JAQFVV010013078.1, on the reverse strand, counting down.
GAAGCAAATGTAAATAGTCATGGTCATATTTTGATTTTAAAAAAAATCATTTTTAGAAAAAAAAAATTAAAAAAAAGATCTATTTTTAAAAACAATGAATGTAAAATAGATGGATTTATGAAAGGATGAAATTCCATGTAACAGTATTAATAATCAAAGCAGATTTAAATAGATGTGACTTCTACATTAATGACACCTTTACATTATACACTACGTATGTTTTAAGTAATATGTGCGTAGACGTTACCTTTGCAATAATATAGCGGTTAGAGAGTGCTGTTTCTCCATGTGTAAACATGGAGAAACAGCACCACACATGGAGAAACAGCACCACCCAATGGAGTGGGCTAGAATCTTGGTGTAACAGATGATGTAAAGTAGATCTGTTTACAGGAATCAGCGCCACCTAGGTTCTTGGTAGTGCTGGTACCAGATGATGTGAGTTAAATGGGTTTATGCATTGCAACCAGCGCCACCAAGTGGGCAGTTTTGCTGCCAGCTGGCTTGGGAAAGCTTCCTGTGCAGATGCATGGTGAAGAGCGCTATCTAGCAGTTGGAATTTGCATTGTCTGCTTTTTGGCCCTTACTCTGCATATTTCTGTGACTTTACCCAGAAGCAGCAACTCTAGCGACTGGAGTGCAGCTAACCAGAAAGTAATGTAACAACAATAATAATTAATTACTAACAGCAAAAATAATAATGAATTAGTAACAACATCAATAATTAATTAGTAACAACAACAATAATAATGAATTAGTAACAACACCATTAATAATGACTTATGAACATTATTAGTAATTAGTAAAAACAACAATAACGATTACTAACAACATCAATAAAAGTTAATTAATAACAACAATAATAATTACTAACAACAACAATTATAATGAATTAGTAACAATGACAATAATAATGACTTACTAACATTATTAATAAATAATTAGTAAAAACAACAATAATAATTACTAACAACAACAATAATAATTAATTAGTAACAACAACAAAAATAATTAATTAGTAACAACAATAATAATTAAAATGCTAACAACAACAACAACAATGAATTATTAACAACATCAATAATAATTAATTAATAACAACAACAATTATAATTTATTACTAACAACACCAATAATAATTACTTACTAACATTATCAATAATTAATTAGTAATAACAGCAATAATAATTACTAACAACAACAATAATAATGAATTAGTAACAACCACAATAATAATGAATTAGTAACAACACCAATAATAATTAATAACAACAGCAATAATAATGAATTAGTGACAACAACAATAATTAATTACTAACAAAAAACAATAATAAAGAATTAGTAACAACACCAATAATAATTAATTAATAACATTTTTAATAATTAATTAATAATAACAAAAATAAAAAAAATTACTAAAAACAACAATAGTAAGTAATTAGTAATAACAAATATAATACTGAATTAGTGATAACACCAATAATAATTTATTAGCAACAACAGCAATAATAATGAATTATTAACAACAATAATTATTTAGTAATGACAATAATAATGAATTAATAACAATACCAATAATAATGACTTACCAACATTATTAATAATTAGTTTGAACAACAATAACAATTACTAACAACAACAATATAAATTAATTAGTAACAACAACAATCATAATTAGTAATAACACCAATTATAATGACTTACTAACATTATTTGTAATTAATTAGTAATAAGAACAATAATAATTACTAAAAACAACAATAGTAATTAACTATTAACAACAATAATAATTAATTAGTAACAACAATAATAATAAATTCCTAACAGCAACCATAATATTGAATTAGTAACAACATCAATAATTAATTAGTAACAACAACAGTAATAATGAATTACTAACAACACCATTAATAATGACTTACCAACATTATTAATAATTAGTAATAACAACACTAACAATTACTAACAACAACAATAAAAGTTAATTAATAATAATAATAATTAGTAACAACAACAATTATAATGAATTTGTAACAATGACAATAATAATGACTTATCAACATTATTAATAAATAATTAGTAAAAACACCAATAATAATTACTAACAACAACAATAATAATTAATTAGTAACAACAACAAAAATAATTAATTAGTAACAACAATAATAATTAATTACTAAAAGCAACAATAATAATGAATTAGTAACAATATCAATAATTAATTATAGGCAACATCAATAATAATTAATTAATAGCAACAACAATAATAATGAATTACTAACAACACCAATAATAATGACTTACTAACATTAATAATTACTTAGTAATAACAGCAATAATAATTACTAACAACAACAATAATAATTAATTAGTAACAACAACAATAATAATGAATTAGTAATAACACCAATAATAATTAAATAGTAACAACAGCAATAATAATGAATTAGTAACAACAACAATAATTATTTAGTAACATCAACAGTGATAATGATTTAGTAACAACACCAATAATAATGATTTACTAACATTATTAATAATTAATAATAAAAACAATAAAAATTACTAAAAACAACAATAATATTTAATGAGTAACAACAACAAGAATATTGAATTAGTAACAACTCCAATAATAATTAATTACTACCAACAACAATAATAATGAATTAGTAACAACACCAATAATAATGACTAAATAACACTATTAATAATTAATTAATAATAACAACACTAAAAATTACTAAAAACAACAATAATAATAATTAATGAGTAACAAGAAAAATAATAATGAACCAGTAACAACACCAATCATCATTAATTAGTAACAACAGCAATAGTAATGAATTAGTAACAACAACAATTAATTAGTAACAACATCAATAATAATGAATTAGTAACAACACCAATAATAAGGACTTACTAACATTATTAATAATTAATTAATAATAATAACAACAATAAAAATTGCTAAAAACAACAATAATAATTAATTAGTAACAACAACAATAATAATTAGTAACAACACCAATAATAATGACTTACTAACATTATTTGTAATTAATTACTAATAAGAACAATAATACTTACTAAGAACAACAATAATAATTAACTAGTAACAACAACAATAATTATTAATTAGTAACAACAACAATAATTAATTACTAACAGCAACCATAATAATGAATTAGTAACAACATCAATAATTAATTAGTAACAAAAACAATAATAATGAATTAGTAACAACACCATTAATAATGACTTACCAACATTATTAATAAATAGTAATAACAAAAATAACAATTACTAACAACAACAATAAAAGTTAATTAATAATAACAAATAATAATTAGTAACAACAACAATTATAAAGAATTAGTAACAATGACAATAATAATGACTTACCAACATTATTAATAATTAATTAGTAAAAAAAACAATAATAATTACTAACAACTATAATAATTAATTAGTAACAACAACAACAATAATTAATTAGTAACAACAATAATAATTAATTACTAACAGCAATAGTAATAATGAATTAGTAACAACAAAATAATAATTATTAACAACAAAATAATAATTAATTAATAACAACAACAATAATAATGAATTAGTAACAACACCAATAATAATGACTTACTAACATTATTAATAATTAATTAGTAATAACAACAATAAAAATTATAAAAACAACAATAATAATTAATTAGTAACAATAAAATAATAATGATTAAACAATTAATAATTATAATAACAACAATAATAATTAGTAACAACAACAATAAAAATTAATTAGTAACAACAACAATAATAATTAGTAACAACACCAATAATAATGATTACTAACATTATTAATTAATTAGTAATAACAACAATAATAATTATAACAACAACAATAATAATTAATATTAATAACAACAATAATAATTAATTAGTAACAACAATAATAATTATTATAAACAAAATAAATTATAAAAAAATAATTAATTAGTAACAACAACAATAATAATGATTAGTAACAACAAATAATAATGATTACCAACATTATTAATAATTAGTAATAACAACAATAATAATTACTAACAACAACAATAAAATTAATAATAACAATATAATTAGTAACAACAACAATAATAATGAATTAGTAACAACAACAATAATAATGACTTACCAACATTATTAATAATTAATTAGTAAAAACAACAATAATAATTACTAACAACAACAATAATAATTAATTAGTAACAACAACAAAAATATAATTAGTAACAATAACAATAATAATTAATTAGTAACAACAGCAATAATAATGAATTAGTAACAACAATAAAATGAATTAGTAACAACACCAATAATAATGACTTACCAACATTATTAATAATTAGTAATAACAATTAAAACAACAATAAAATTAATTAGTAACAACAACAATAATAATTAGTAACAACAAATAATAATGAAATATTAATTAATAACAACAATAATAATTAATTATAACAAACAATAATAATGAATTAGTAACAACAACAATAATTAATTAGTAACAACAATAATAATGAATTAGTAACAACACCAAATAATGACTTACCAACATTATTAATAATTAGTAATAACAAAATAAAATTATAACAAAAAATAAAATAATAATAACAATAATAATTAGTAACAACAACAATAATAATAATTAGTAACAAACAATAATAATGACTTAACAACATTATTAATAATTAATTAGTATTAACAACAATCATAATTACTAACAACATTAATAATTAATTAGTAACAACAACAAAAATAATTAATTAGTAACAACTATAATAATTAATTACTAACAGCAACAATAATAATGAATTAGTAACAACATAAATAATAATTATTAACAAAAATAATAATTAATTAATAATAACAACAATAATAATTAATATAACAACACCAATAATAATATTAGTAACATATTAATAATTAATTAGTAAAAACAACAATAAATTATAAACAACAATAATAATTAATTAGTAACAACAACAATAATAATATTATAACATTATTAATAATTAGTAATAACAACAATAAAATTATAACAACAACAATAATAATTAATAGTAACAACAACAATAATAATTAGTAACAACACAATAATAATGATTACTAACATTATTAATTAAATATAATAACAACAATAATAATTACTAACAACAACAATAATAATATTAAAACAACAATAATAATTAATTAGTAACAACAATAATAATTAATTATAACAAAAATAATAATATTATAAAAAATAAATTAGTAACAACAAAATAATAATGAATTAGTAACAAAATAATAATAAAATAAAAAATTATAACAACAACATAAATTAATAATAAAATAATAATTATAACAACAACAATATAATAATTAGTAACAAACAATAATAATGATTACAACATTATAATAATTAATTAGTAAAAACAACAATAATAATTACTAACAAAATAATAATAATTAATTAAAACAACAACAAAAATAAATTAGAAAACAATAATAATTATTAGTAACAACAAATAATAATGAATTAGTAACAACAATAAAATAATTAGTAACAATACCAATAATAATATTACAAATTATTAATAATTATAATAACAATTATAACAACAATAAAATTAATTAGTAACAACAACAATAATAATTAGTAACAACAAATAATAATGATTACTAACATTAATATAATTAATTAGTAATAAAAATAATAATTATAAAAAAATAAATTAACTAGTAACAACAACAATAATAATTATAGTAACAACAATAATAATTAATTATAACAAAAATAATAATATAATTAACAACAACAATAATAACTAGTAACAACAACAATAATAATTAGTACCAATAAATAATGACTACCAAATTATTAATAATTATAATAACAAAAATAATATTATTAACAAAAACAATAAATTATAATAATAACAATAATATTTAGTAACAACAACAATATAATGAATTAGTAACAATAACAATAATAATACTAACAATTATTAATAATTAATTAGTATAAACAACAATAATAATTATAACAATTAATATTATTAGTAACAACAACAAAAATAATTAATTAGTAACAACAATAATAATTAATTACTAACAGCACCAGTAATAATGAATTAGTAACAACATGAATAATTAATTATTAACAACATCAATAATTAATTAATAACAACAACAATAATAATGTATTATTAACAACACCAATAATAAAGACTTACTAACATTATTAATAGTTAATTAGTAATAACAACAATAAAAATTACTAAAAACAATAATAATAATTAATTAGTAACAACCACTATAATAATCACTTACCATCATTATTAATAATTAGTAATAACAACAATAACAATTACTAACAACAACAATAAAAATTTACAAGTAACAACAACAATAATAATTAGTAACAACACTAATAATAATGACTTACTAACATTATTTGTAATTAATTAGTAATAAGAACAATAATAATTACTAACAACAATAATAATTAACTATTAACGACAATAATAATAATTAATTAGTAACAACAATAATAATTAATTACTAACAGCAACAATAATAATGAATTAGTAAGAACATCAATATTTAATTAGTAACAACAACAATAATAATGAATTAGTAACAACCCCATTAATAATGGCTTACCAACATTATTAATAATTAGTAATAACAACAATAACAATTACTAACACTAACAATAAAAGTTAATAATAACAACAGTAATTAGTAACAACAACAATTATAATGAATTAGTAACAATGACAATAATAATGACTTACCAACATTATTAATAATTAATTAGTAAAAACAACAATAATAATTACTAACAGCAACAATAATAATTAATTAGAAACAACAACAAAAATAGTTAATTAGTGACAATACCAATAATAATTCATTAATAACAACAGCAATAATAATGAATTAGTAACAACAATAATTAATTAGTAACAACAATATGAATGAATTAGTAACAACACCAATAATAATGACTTACCAACATTATTAATAATTAGTAATAACAATTACTAACAACAACAATAAATATTAATTAGTAACAACACCAATAATAATGACTTACTAACATTATTTGTAATTAATTAGTAATAAGAACAATAATAATTTCTAAGAACAACAATACTAATTAACTATTAACAACAACAATAATAATTAACTAGTAAAAACAATAATATTAATTACTAACAGCAGCGATAATAATTAATTACTAACAGCAACAATAATAATGAATTAGTATCAACATCAATAAATAATTAGTAACAACAATAATAATGAATTCGTAATAAAACCATTAATAATGACTTACCAACATTATTATTAATTAGTAATGTACCGGTCAGAATTGTATGTTCATCTAACAAGAATTAGGACCTAAGCAAAAGTATCTAGAGTTCAATCATATACAAGATACACAGGTCAGGGATACTCATGAACTCCGCCCTATTGCCCACTTCCCAAGTCTATCACATTACAAACAACATTTCTGATGATAGCAGCCTACCCTTCAATTTCCTCCGGCCCAGAAAGGTTCAGCATAGATACAAGAGACCTACGGCTTAACTAATTGATAACGCAAAGTAATGATAGATGTGCCAACAAAAATATCCAAAAAATAGCTTATTAAATGTAAATTTATTAAACGTAATAATAATAATTGATTAATCATGTGAATCACTAAATATGGAGATTTACAATGAATTAGAAATTATATATATTGAACACTCGATTTAGGTTTCACTTATGGTCACTTGGGCATTCCATGTCAAACCGGATAACATAACAAGGTTTGATGGATATGCACCACTAAATATACATAATGATAAATTAATTATTTCAACAGATGCGGCTTAATATGCTAATGTGATTTAATGGGTTGCTATTACTCATGCTATGATATTCTTAAATTAAGGAAACTAACCAATGACAATAGCTTTTAGAATGAATGTTTACAAGGTTTTAAATTACATAGAATATGACCAAACTTAATAACAGTATGAGGGTTTTTATTCAACATATGATTACATTTAAATTAAGATGAATATAACATAATTTGATATCTATATGCAAGCTTTTTTAACGATTATATTTTAAATAATAAATGATCTAACAAGTTTTGCTTACATTTGGATTTCATGGAAGGTACATTAATTATAGATCAATTATTTTGGAACATTATGAGATGATTCATTTATTTCTTATCTGCGAAGAGAAATAGAAAAAGCATGATCATTTTGATATTGTCGTGCGAGTCAACATTTATAGATTTTCTCAATAGTTAATTAATGATGTATTAATAGCAGTTGAATGAAGGATGGGTAGCGCTAATAAGCGATAATATATATAATAAAGTTAATTAAATTTAAACTATAACGAGAGTTTTGGGATGGCTTAGGGAAATTATATCATTACGGCTTATAGACATCTGAACCATATGAAAGGATAGGAACGATAACGTGTGAACCACATGATAAGGCCTGAGCAGACAAGGAGCTTCATCAATTTGGGAGCGAGGAAAAATAAGCTTATCCGCACTTGTGACGGATAGCATCGGGAATTGGTTGGCAAGATACTATGGTTCTGACTCGTCGAATGTTAACCCATAGCAGCGCTTACCTAACCTAAGACAATCTGTAAGAGCTGGGGCCTCCATGTTCTGTCGAGAATTGTGCTATATATATATATATTCCATTAACGAGAAAAAGTATGACAAAGCCATTTTTGAATTAGGAATGTTATCACCGGGACACGTTACGAAAGCTGTCAGGTTTGATTTACCCTGACTTATACAGCCTTAAAATACTAATTAAGGCTAACGTAATGAAATAATGATCTAAAAGCAGTCCCAAACAGGGGCATACAACTTACTTAAAGAATTTATTCAATATCTTAAGGATAAAATATTAAAAACATTAAAATTCCTTTGTTAAACGCATATTAATCCACCTGAGACATAAGTTACTTAAATTATCGTTAGAAGGTGGGCTATTTATAAAATGAATCATTTAGATATAAAGATCTGAATTAAATTTATGTAATACTCAATTTTCATCATGTTAATCAATAGCGTGGAGCAATAGTAAATTATTTATTTTAAATAGCTGTGAAAAGCATAATATACTTTAATAAAACATAGTTTGGGAATATCTCTCGATCGGGCGAATTTTATAATGTAAGAAAGCTTACGTTTACGATTAAATATTTCGCAATGGCAGAATAGCAAAAATAAATAGGATTGATTCGCCAGATCGAGTTATTAGCATACTAAAATTTGATATGATTTGCATAATATTAAATAAACATTGCCGCATTAAAATAAAATACAAGGAGAGTGAGAACCTAGCATTCAAGTTTATAAAGTGAGAATTACAGTTTAAATATAAAACAAAAAGAAATCAAAAAAGAAAAGAGGTCATTGTTTAGGCAGTTAATCGGCTTAGCATTACCGATAGAGAAATAAGCAATTACATTTTTACATTAGGACAAATTTCAGAACTAGAAATGTTTAAAAGACATACATTAGATGATGGGAAATAACATTATTGGAGGTTTACATTTATATTTTACAATAGAAGAAGTTATTAAGATGAAAGTTCATTTTTGCGGCAGGGAATTACCTTTCTTTCCGATGAATTTCCAGCCGGGTGCACACGTGTTGGTTCCATGTTTGATAAAAGAGTTAATTTAGCTACAAATTGATGAAATTAAGGTTTCAGTCCATTCTTTATTCAATATAAAGTTCATGTTGGCAGTAATTTATGAACTATGGTTTCTGAGTATTTATGCATCGGTAAGATTTTTGGAGAGATCCGGGGAAGCAAATCTATGTTTTACTAGCTCGTCATGTTACCGTTCAGAGGGGCGTGACTTCCCTTTAGCAACGCGTTAGAAAAATGACATGTCTCTCTAGTTAGAAAATGTGGTTGTATTTATACTCGTTGTCACCGCCAATGGGTAGTTCCCGGATGTTTTAATCACTACAATGATACAGCATATTTTGGACTACAAACGAGATTAAGTTTGAGAGTTGGTTTTGATCTACTTTAGGCTGAAAATAGACCTGCGGAATCAACTTTAACTAACATGATGTTTAAATAAATCTATATTATAATAAAACAGATTTTTTTAGAATTTGGAAGACGGTAAGTATTTTATTTAGTAATTTTACATCACACTCTCGAACTTTCTCTCTATTAAAATATATGTATGAATAAAATATACATTATGCAATGCTTTAAATTATTAAAATTTATCTGTTACACACACATACGCATGATTGTTTACCGTAATAAAAATATATAATAATTTTTTTATGCATATTAATTTTAAATGAATTTAAAGTTTACAAATACATAAACAATCACATGCATTGGAATACCTTCACTCCCCAGTGGTCTATAATTAAATGATTAGGTTTGAACCCATGTTTGGAGGTTTCAAACCTTATTAGAAAGTGAAGCCAAATGTGTGCAACAGATTTGAGTGTTTCAGTAATAACAACAAAAAAATTACTAACAACAACTATAAAAGCTAATAATAACAATAATAATTAGTAACAACAACAATTATAATGAATTAGTAACAATGACAATAATAATGACTTACCAACATTATTAATAATTAATTAGTATAAACAACAATCATAATTACTAACAACATTAATAATTAATTAGTAACAACAACAAAAATAATTAATTAGTAACAACAATAATAATTAATTACTAACAGCAACAATAATAATGAATTAGTAACAACATAAATAATTAATTATTATTAACAACATCAATAATAATTAATTAATAACAACAACAATAATAATGTATTACTAACAACACCAATAATAATGACTTACTAACATTATTAATAATTAATTAGTAAAAACAACAATAAAAATTTTTAAACACAACAATAATAATTAATTAGTAACAACAACAATAATAATGACTTACTAACATTATTAATAATTAGTAATAACAACAATAACAATTACTAACAACAACAATAAAAATTAACTAGTAACACAACAATAATAATTAGTAAAAACACCAATAATAATGACTTACTAACATTATTTGTAATTAAATAGTAATAAGAACAATAATAATTACTAACAACAACAATAATAAATATTAATAACAACAATAATAATTAATTAGTAACAACAATAATAATTAATTAGAAACAACAACAATAATAATGAATTAGTAACAACAACAATAATAATTAGTAACAACAACAATAATAATGAATTAGTAACAACAAATAATAATATTAAAAAATAACAAAATAAAATTAGTAACAACAACAATAAAATTAATAATAACAATATAATTAGTAACAACAACAATAATAATGAATTAGTAACAACAACAATAATAATGACTTACCAACATTATTAATAATTAATTAGTAATAACAACAATAATAATTATAACAACAAAATAATAATTAATTATAACAACAACAATAATATAATTAGTAACAAACAATAATAATTAATTAGTAACAACAAATAATAATAATTAGTAACAACAATAAATGAATTAGTAACAACACAATAATAATGACTTACCAACATTATTAATAATTAGTAATAACAATTATAACAACAATAAAATTAATTAGTAACAACAACAATAATAATTAGTAACAACAACAATAATAATGATTACTAACAATATTAAATAATTAGTAATAACAACAATAATAATTATAAAACAACAATAATAATTAATTAGTAACAACAACAATAATAATTAATAGTAACAACAATAATAATTAATTAGTAACAACAACAATAATAATGAATTAGTAACAACAACAATAAATAATTAGTAACAACAATAATAATGAATTAGTAACAACAACAATAATAATGACTTACCAACATTATTAATAATTAGTAATAACAAAAATAATAATTACTAACAACAACAATAAAAATTAATTAATAACAACAATAATAATTAATAACAACAACAATAATAATGAATTAGTAACAACAACAATAATAATGACTTAACAACATTATTAATAATTAATTAGTAAAAACAACAATAATAATTACTAACAACAATAATAATTAATTAGTAACAACAACAAAAAAAATTAATTAGTAACAACAATAATAATTAATTACTAACAGCAACAATAATAATGAATTAGTAACAACAAAATAATAATTATTAACAACAAATAATAATTAATTAATAACAACAACAATAATAATAATTAGTAACAACACCAATAATAATGACTTACTAACATTATTAATAATTAATTAGTAATAACAACAATAATAATTACTAACAACAACAATAATAATTAATTAGTAACAACAAAATAATAATGATTACCAACAATAATAATAATTAGTAATAACAACAATAATAATTATAACAACAACAATAATAATTAATTAGTAACAACAACAATAATAATTAGTAACAACACAATAATAATGACTTACTAACATTATTAATAATTAATTAGTAATAACAACAATAATAATTATAACAACAAAATAATAATTAATATAAACAACAATAATAATTAATTAGTAACAACAATAATAATTAATTAGTAACAACAACAATAATAATGAATTAGTAAAACAACAATAATTAATTAGTAACAACAACAATAATAATGAATTAGTAACAACAAATAATAATGACTTACCAACATTATTAATAATTAGTAATAACAACAATAATAATTATAACAACAACAATAAATTAATAATAACAATAATAATTAGTAACAACAACAATAAATGAATTAGTAACAACAATAATAATGATTACAACAAAATAATTAATTAGTAAAAACAAATAATAATTAGTAACAACAACAATAATAATTAATTAGAAACAACAACAATAATAATTAATTAGTAACAACAACAATAATAATTAATTAGTAACAACAGCAATAATAATGAATTAGTAACAACAATATGAATGAATTAGTAACAACACCAATAATAATGACTTACCAACATTAATAATAATTAGTAATAACAATTACTAACAATAACAATAAATAGTAATTAGTAACAACAACAATAATAATTAGTAACAACACCAATAATAATGACTTACTAACACTATTTGTAATTAATTAGTAATAAGAACAATAATTACTAAAAACAACAATAATAATTAACTAGTAACAACAATAATAATTAATTAGTAACAACAATAATAATTAATTACTAACAACAACAATAATAATGAATTAGTAACAACAACAATAAATAATTAGTAACAACAATAATAATGAATTAGTAACAACAACAATAATAATGACTTACCAACATTATTAATAATTAGTAATAACAACAATAATAATTACTAACAACAACAATAAAATTAATAATAACAATAATAATTAGTAACAACAACAATAATAATAATTAGTAACAACAACAATAATAATGACTTACCAACATTATTAATAATTAATTAGTAAAAACAACAATAATAATTATAACAACAATAATAATTAATTAGTAACAACAATAAATAATTAATTAGTAACAACAATAATAATTAATTAGTAACACAACAATAATAATGAATTAGTAACAATAATAATTAATTATTAACAACAAATAATAATTAATTAATAACAACAACAATAATAATAATTAGTAACAACACAATAATAATGACTTACTAACATTATTAATAATTAATTAGTAATAACAACAATAAAAATTATAAAAACAACAATAATAATTAATTAGTAACAACAATAATAATGATTACAACAAATAATAATTAGTAATAACAACAATAATAATTAGTAACAACAACAATAATAATTAACTAGTAACAACAACAATAATAATTAGTAACAACACAAATAATAATGACTTATTAACATTATTTGTAATTAATTAGTAATAACAACAATAATAATTAGTAACAACAACAATAATAAATATTAATAAAAACAATAATAATTAATTAGTAACAACAATAATAATTAATTAGTAACAACAACAATAATAATGACTTACCAACATTATTAATAATTAGTAATAACAACAATAATAATTAGTAACAACAACAATAAAAATTAATTAGTAACAACAACAATAATAATTAGTAACAACACCAATAATAATGACTTACTAACATTATTTGTAATTAATTAGTAATAAGAACAATAATAATTACTAACAACAACAATAATAATTAATTATTAATACAACAATAATAATTAATTAGTAACAAAAATAATAATTAATTAGTAACAACAACAATAATTAGTAAGAACAACAATAATAATTAGTAACAACAACAATAATAATGAATTAGTAACAACACAATAATAATGATTACCAACATTATTAATAATTAGTAATAACAACAATAATAATTAAAACAACAACAATAAAATTAATAATAACAATAATAATTAGTAACAACAACAATAATAATGAATTAGTAACAACAACAATAATAATGACTTACCAACATTATTAATAATTAATTAGTAAAAACAACAATAATAATTAATAACAACAACAATAATAATTAATTAGTAACAACAACAAAATAATTAGTAACAACAACAATAATAATTAATTAGTAACAACAACAATAATAATGAATTAGTAACAACAATAATTAATTAGTAACAACCATATGAATGAATTAGTAACACCACCAATAATAATAACTTACCAACATTAATAATAATTAGTAATAACAATTACTAACAATAAGAATAATTATTAATTAGTAACAACAACAATAATAATTAGTAACAACACCAATAATAATGACTTACTAACATTATTTGTAATTAATTAGTAATATAAACAATAATTACTAGAAACAGCAATAATGATTAACTAGTAACAACAATAATAATTAATTACTAACAGCAACAGTAATAATGAAATAGTAACAACATCAATAAATAATTAGTAAAAACAATAATAATGAATTAGTAACAACACCATTAATAATGACTTACCAACATTATTAATAATTAGTAATAACAACAATAATAATTACTAACAACAACAATAAAATTATATAATAACAATAATAATTAGTAACAACAACAATAATAATGAATTAGTAACAACAACAATAATAATGACTTACCAACATTATTAATAATTAATTAGTAAAAACAACAATAATAATTAGTAACAACAATAATAATTAATTAGTAACAACAACAATAATATTAATTAGTAACAACAATAATAATTAATTAGTAACAAAACAATAATAATGAATTAGTAACAACCCTAATAATTAATTATTAACAACAACAATAATAATTAATTAATAACAACAACAATAATAATGTATTACTAACAACACCAATAATACTGACTTACTAACATTACTAATAATTAATTAGTAATAACAACAATAAATATAACTAAAAACAACAATAATAATTAATTAATAACAACAATAATAATGACTTACCAACATTATTAATAATTAGTAATAACAACAATAATAATTAGTAACAACAACAATAATAATTAACTAGTAACAACAACAATAATAATTAGTAACAACACCAATAATAATGACTTACTAACATTATTAATAATTAATTAGTAATAACAACAATAATAATTATAACAACAACAATAATAATTAATTATTAATAACAACAATAATAATTAATTAGTAACAACAATAATAATTAATTAGTAACAACAACAATAATAATGAATTAGTAACAACAACAATAATTAATTAGTAACAACAATAATAATAATGAATTAGTAACAACACAATAATAATGACTTACCAACATTATTAATAATTAGTAATAACAACAATAATAATTAGTAACAACAACAATAAAATTAATATAACAATATAATTAGTAACAACAACAATATAATGAATTAGTAACAAAACAATAATAATGATTACCAACATTATTAATAATTAATTAGTAATAACAACAATAATAATTAGTAACAACAACAATAATAATTAATTAGTAACAACAATAATAATTAATAGAACAACAATAAAATAAAATTAGTAACAAACAATAATAATTAATTAGTAACAACAACAATAATAATAATTAGTAACAACAATAATTAATTAGTAACAACAATAAATAATTAGTAACAACACCAATAATAATGACTTACCAACATTATTAATAATTAGTAATAACAACAATAATAATTACTAACAACAACAATAAAATTAATAATAACAATAATAATTAGTAACAACAACAATAATAATGAATTAGTAACAATGACAATAATAATGACTTACCAACATTATTAATAATTAATTAGTAAAAACAACAATAATAATTACTAACAACAATAATAATTAATTAGTAACAACAATAATAATAATTAATTAACAACAACAATAATAATTAATTAGTAACAACAACAATAATAATTAATTAGTAACAACATAATAATTAATTATTAACAACAACAATAATAATAATTAGTAACAACACCAATAATAATGACTTACTAACATTATTAATAATTAATTAGTAATAACAACAATAATAATTACTAAAAACAACAATAATAATTAATTAGTAACAACAACAATAATAATTATTACCAACATTATTAATAATTAGTAATAACAACAATAATAATTATTAACAACAACAATAATAATTAACTAGTAACAACAACAATAATAATTAGTAACAACACAATAATAATGACTTACTAACATTATAATAATTAATTAGTAATAACAAAAATAATAATTAGTAACAACAACAATAATAATTAACTATTAAACAACAATAATAATTAATTAGTAACAACAATAATAATTAATTAGTAACACAACAATAATAATGAATTATTAAAACAAAAATAATTAATTAGTAACAATAATAATGAATTAGTAACAACACCAATAATAATGACTTACCAACATTATTAATAATTAGTAATAACAACAATAATAATTATTAACAACAACAATAATTTAATAATAACAATAGTAATTAGTAAAAACAACAATTATAATGAATTAGTAACAATGACAATAATAATGACTTACCAACATTATTAATAATTAATTAGTAAAAACAACAATAATAATTAATTAGAAACAACAGCAATAATAATGAATTAGTAACAATAATAATTAATTAGTAACAACAAAAATAATAATGAATTAGTAAAAACAATAATTAATTAGTAACAACAATTGCAATGAATTAGTAACAACACCAATAATAATGACTTACCAACATTATTAATAATTAGTATTAACAATTATAACAACAACAATAAAATAATTAGTAACAACAACAATAATAATTAGTAACAACAACAATAATAATGATTACTAACATTATTAAATTAATTAGTAATAAAACAATAATAATTATAAAACAACAATAAAATTAATTAGTAACAAACAATAATAATTAATTAGTAACAACAATAATAATAATTAGTAACACAATAATAATAATGAATTAGTAACAACAAAATAATAATTAGTAACAACAATAATAATAAATTAGTAACAACAAAAATAATGACTTACCAACATTATTAGTAATTAGTAATAACGAAAATAACATTTACTAACAACAACAATAAAAGTTAATAATAACAATAATAATTAGTAACAACAAAAATTATAATGAATTAGTAACAACAACAATAATAATGACTTACCAACATTATTAATAATTAATTAGTAAAAACAACAATAATAATTATAACAACAACAATAATAATTAATTAGAAACAACAACAAAATAAATTAGTAACAAACAATAATAATTAATTAGTAACAACAACAATAATAATGAATTAGTAACAACAATAATTATTAGTAACAACAATATGAATGAATTAGTAACAATACCAATAATAATGACTTACCAACATTATTAATAATTAGTAATAAATATTATTAACAACAATAAATATAAATTAGTAACAACAACAATAATAATTAGTAACAACAACAATAATAATGACTTACTAACATTATTAATAATTAATTAGTAATAACAACAATAATAATTATAAAACAACAATAATAATTAATTAGTAACAAAAACAATAATAATTATAGTAACAACAATAATAATTAATTAGTAACAACAACAATAATAATGAATTAGTAACAACAATAATAAATAATTAGTAACAACAATAATAATGAATTAGTAACAACACAATAATAATGACTTACCAACATTATTAATAATTAGTAATAACAACAATAATAATTACTAACAAAAATAAAATTAATTAATAATAACAATAATAATTAGTAACAACAATAATAATAATTAGTAACAAAACAATAATAATGATAACAAAAAAATTAATTAGTAAAAACAACAATAAATATAAATAACAACAATAATAATTAATTAGTAACAACAATAATAATTAATTAGTAACAACAAATAATAATGAATTAGTAACAACAAATAATAATTAATTAATAACAACAACAATAATAATAATTAGTAACAACACAATAATAATGATTATAACATTATTAATAATTAATTAGTAATAAAATAAAATAAAAACAACAATAATAATTAATTAGTAACAACAAATAATAATGATTACAAAATTAATAATTATAAAAAATATAACAACAACAATAATAATTAATAGTAACAACAACAATAATAATTAGTAACAACACAATAATAATGATATAACATATTAATAATTAGTAATAAAACAATAATAATTATAACAACAACAATAATAATTAACTATTAATAACAACAATAATAATTAATTAGTAACAACAATAATAATTAATTAGTAACAACAACAATAATTATAAAAAACAATAATTAATTAGTAACAACAATAATAATGAATTAGTAACAACACAATAATAATGACTTACCAACATTATTAATAATTAGTAATAACAACAATAACAATTAATAACAACAACAATAAAATTAATAATAACAATAATAATTAGTAACAACAACAATAATAATGAATTAGTAACAAAACAATAATAATGATTATCAACATTATTAATAATTAATTAGTAATAACAACAATAATAATAATAACAACAACAATAATAATTAATTAGTAACAACAATAATAATTAATTAGTAACAACAACAATAATAATAAATTAGTAACAACAACAATAATAATTAATTAGTAACAACAACAATAATAATAATTAGTAACAACAATAATAATTAGTAAAACAATAAAATAATTAGTAACAAAAATAATAATGACTTACCAACATTATTAATAATTAGTAATAACAATTATAACAACAACAATAAATATTAATAAGTAACAACAACAATAATAATTAGTAACAACACAATAATAATGATTACTAACAATAATAAAATTAATTAGTAATAACAAAAATAATAATTAGTAACAACAACAATAATAATTAACTATTAATAACAACAATAATAATTAATTAGTAACAACAATAATAATTAATTAGTAACAACAACAATAATAATGAATTATTAACAACAAATAATAATTAGTAACAACAATAATAATGAATTAGTAACAACAAATAATAATGACTTACCAACATTATTAATAATTAGTAATAACAACAATATAAATTATAACAACAACAATAAATTAATAATAACAATAATAATTAGTAACAACAACAATAATAATGAATTAGTAACAACAACAATAATAATGACTTACCAACATTATTAATAATTAATTAGTAATAACAACAATAATAATTACCAACAATAATAATTAATTAGAAAATACAACAAAAATAGTTAATTAGTGACAATACCAATAATAATTAATTAGTAACAACAGCAATAATAATGAATTAGTAACAACAATAATTAATTAGTAACAACAATATGAATGAATTTGAAACAACACCAATAATAATGACTTAACAACATTAATAATAATTAGTAATAACAATTATAACAACAACAATAAATAAATTAGTAAAAACAATAATAATTAGTAACAAACAATAATAATGACTTACTAACATTATATAATTAATTAGTAATAACAATAATAATTAATAACAACAACAATAATAATTAACTAGTAACAACAACAATAATAATTAATTAGTAACAACAATAAAAATTAATTAGTAACAAAACAATAATAATGAATTAGTAACAAAACAATAAATAATTAGTAACAACAATAATAATGAATTAGTAACAACAAAATAATAATGATTACAACATTATTAATAATTATAATAACAAAATAAAAAAATAAAATAATTAATAATAAAAATAATAATTAGTAACAACAATAATAATAATTAGTAACAACAACAATAATAATTATTAACAACATATAATAATTAATTAGTAAAAACAACAATAATAATTAGTAACAACAATAATAATTAATTAGTAACAACAACAAAATAATTAATTAGTAACAACAATAATAATTAATTAGTAACAACAACAATAATAATGAATTAGTAACAACAAAATAATAATTATTAACAACAAAATAATAATTAATTAGTAACAACAACAATAATAATAATAGTAACAACACAATAATAATGACTAACTAACATTATTAATAATTAATTAGTAATAACAACAATAATAATTAGTAAAAACAACAATAATAATTAATTAGTAACAACAATAATAATGATTACAACATATTAATAATTAGTAATAACAACAATAATAATTAGTAACAACAACAATAATAATTAATTAGTAACAACAACAATAATAATTAGTAACAACACCAATAATAATGACTTACTAACATTATTAATAATTAATTAGTAATAACAACAATAATAATTACTAACAACAACAATAATAATTAATTAGTAACAACAATAATAATTAATTAGTAACAACAATAATTAATTATAACAACAACAAATAATGAATTAGTAACAACAACAATAAATAATTAGTAACAACAATAATAATGAATTAGTAACAACAAAATAATAATGACTTACCAACATTATTAATAATTAGTAATAACAACAATAATAATTACTAACAACAACAATAAAATTAATAATAACAATAATAATTAGTAACAACAACAATAATAATGAATTAGTAACAACAACAATAATAATGACTTACCAACATTATTAATAATTAATAGTAAAAACAACAATAATAATTATAACAACAATAATAATTAATTAGTAACAACAATAATAATTAATTAGTAACAACAATAATAATTAATTAGTAACAACAACAATAATAATGAATTAGTAACAACATAATAATTAAATATTAACAACAAATAATAATTAATTAATAACAACAACAATAATAATAATTAGTAACAAACAATAATAATGATTATAACATTATTAATAATTAATTAGTAATAACAACAATAATAATTATAACAACAACAATAATAATTAATTAGTAACAACAACAATAATAATGATTACCAACAATATTAATAATTAGTAATAACAACAATAATAATTAGTAACAACAACAATAATAATTAATAGTAACAACAATAATAATAATTAGTAACAACACAATAATAATAATTACTAACATTATTAAAATTAATTAGTAATAACAACAATAATAATTATAACAACAACAATAATAATTAACTATTAATAACAACAATAATTAATTAGTAACAACAATAATAATTAATTAGTAACAACAACAATAATAATGAATTAGTAACAACAACAATAATTAATTAGTAACAACAATAATAATGAATTAGTAACAACAAATAATAATGACTTACCAACATTATTAATAATTAGTAATAACAACAATAATAATTAATAACAACAACAATAAAATTAATAATAACAATAATAATTAGTAACAACAACAATAATAATGAATTAGTAACAACAACAATAATAATGACTTACCAACATTATTAATAATTAATTAGTAAAAACAACAATAATTAATTAGTAACAACAACAAAAATAATTAATTAGTAACAACAACAATAATAATTAATTAGTAACAACAACAATAATAATTAATTAGTAACAACAATAATTAATTAGTAACAACAATAATAATAATTAGTAACAACACAATAATAATGACTTACCAACATTATTAATAATTAGTAATAACAATTATAACAACAACAATAAAATTAATTAGTAACAACAACAATAATAATTAGTAACAACACAATAATAATGATTACTAACATTATTAAATTAATTAGTAATAACAACAATAATAATTATAAAACAACAATAATAATTAATTAGTAACAACAATAATAATTAATTAGTAACAACAATAATAATAATTAGTAACAACAACAATAATAATAATTAGTAACAACAATAATAATAATTAGTAACAACAATAATAAAAATTAGTAACAACAAAAATAATGACTTACCAACATTATTAATAATTAGTAATAACAACAATAATAATTATAACAACAAAATAAAATTAATAATAACAATAATAATTAGTAACAACAACAATAATAATGAATTAGTAACAACAACAATAATAATGACTTACCAACATTATTAATAATTAATTAGTAAAAACAACAATAATAATTAGTAACAACAATAATAATTAATTAGTAACAACAATAATAATAATTAATTAGTAACAACAATAATAATTAATTAGTAACAACAACAATAATAATGAATTAGTAACAACAATAATAATTAATTATTAACAACAAATAATAATTAATTAATAACAACAACAATAATAATAATTAGTAACAACACAATAATAATGACTTACTAACATTATTAATAATTAATTAGTAATAACAACAATAATAATTATAACAACAACAATAATAATTAATTAGTAACAACAACAATAATAATGATTACAACATATTAATAATTAGTAATAACAACAATAATAATTATTAACAACAACAATAATAATTAATTAGTAACAACAACAATAATAATTAGTAACAACACAATAATAATGACTTACTAACATTATTAATAATTAATTAGTAATAACAACAATAATAATTAGTAACAACAACAATAATAATTAATATTAATAACAACAATAATAATTAATTAGTAACAACAATAATAATTAATTAGTAACAACAACAATAATAATGAATTAGTAAAACAACAATAATTAATTAGTAACAACAATAATAATGAATTAGTAACAACAAATAATAATGACTTACCAACATTATTAATAATTAGTAATAACAACAATAATAATTATAACAACAACAATAAATTAATAATAACAATAATAATTAGTAACAACAACAATAATAATGAATTAGTAACAACAACAATAATAATGATTACCAACATTATTAATAATTAATTAGTAAAAACAACAATAATAATTAATTAGAACAACAACAATAATAATTAATTAATAACAAAACAATAATTATTAGTAACAACAATAATAATGAATTAGTAACAACAATAATTAATTAGTAACAACAATAATAATGAATTAGTAACAACACCAATAATAATGACTTACCAACATTATTAATAATTAGTAATAACAATTATAACAACAACAATAAAAATTAATTAGTAACAACAACAATAATAATTAGTAACAACACCAATAATAATGATTACTAACATTATTAATAATTAATTAGTAATAACAACAATAATAATTACTAACAACAACAATAATAATTAACTAGTAACAAACAATAATAATTAATTAGTAACAACAATAATAATAATTAGTAACAACAATAATAATAATGAATTAGTAACAACAACAATAAATAATTAGTAACAACAATAATAATAAATTAGTAACAACACAATAATAATGACTTACCAACATTATTAATAATTAGTAATAACAACAATAATAATTATAACAACAACAATAAAATTAATAATAACAATAATAATTAGTAACAACAACAATATAATGAATTAGTAACAACAACAATAATAATGACTTACCAACATTATTAATAATTAATTAGTAAAAACAACAATAATAATTATAACAACAACAATAATAATTAATTAGTAACAACAACAAAAATAAATTAGTAACAAACAATAATAATTAATTAGTAACAACAAAATAATAATTAATTAGTAACAACAATAATTATTAGTAACAACAATAAATAATTAGTAACAAACAATAATAATGATTACCAACATTATTAATAATTAGTAATAAAATTATTAACAACAATAAATAATTAGTAACAACAACAATAATAATTAGTAACAACACCAATAATAATGACTTACTAACATTAATAAAATTAATTAGTAATAACAAAAATAATAATTATAAACAACAATAATAATTAATAGTAACAACAACAATAATAATTATAGTAACAACAATAATAATTAATTAGTAACAACAACAATAATAATTAATTAGTAACAACAATAATAATAATTAGTAACAACAATAATAATGAATTAGTAACAACAACAATAATAATGACTTACCAACATTATTAATAATTAGTAATAACAACAATAATAATTACTAACAAACAATAAAATTTAATTAATAATAACAATAATAATTAGTAACAACAATAATAATGAATTAGTAACAACAACAATAATAATGACTTAACAACAATATTAATAATTAATTAGTAAAAACAACAATAAATATAAAATAACAACAATAATAATTAATTAGTAACAACAATAATAATTAATTAGTAACAGCAACAGTAACAATGAATTAGTAACAACATCAATAATAATTAATTAACAACAACAACAATAATAATGTATTACTAACAACACCAATAATAATGACTTACTAACATTATTAATAATTAATTAGTAATTAGACCAATAAAAATTACCAAAAACAATAATAATAATTAATTAGTAACAACATCTATAATAATGACTTACCAACATTATTAATAATTAGTTATAACAATTACTAACAACAACAATAAAAATTAACTAGTAACAACAACAATAATAGTTAGTAACAACACCAATAATAATGACTTACTAACATTATTAAATAACTTAGTAATAAGAACAATAATAATTACTAACAACAACAATAATAATTAACTATTAATGACAACAATAATAATTAATTAGTAACAACAATAATAATTTATTACTAACAGCAACAATGAATTAGTAAGGACATCAATATTTAGTTAGTAACAACAATAATAATGAATTAGTAATGTAACGATACGGAGAAAACGACTTAACGTAATCTGCACTATGGGGCACCATCTAGGCATTTGAACCTAGAAAAATTTATAAGTAGGCAGATACGTAAGTCAAAAAAAAAAAAAATTTTTTTTTTTTTTTTTTAAATATTTTGGTTCCGGTCGTTAGCCCATGTCACTAGCTCAGTGGAATAGCAGAGATTTAATAATATCATTTACTAGGATATAAAAGAATAAAGTAAGCCACTGCCAGTAATTCATATACAAACATTTATTTATGCACATATATATAAGGTTTAAAATTACTTTAGTGATTTACATTTAATTTAACATTTAACATTATTTTTAACTTTGATTTTACTTTAATTTACATTGAGTTACTATTATATTATAAATTTACATTTTTAATCAAGTTCGCACAGATGGGATTATATTAACCTGTTTAATATGTTGCTATAGATCGGTTACATAGATTTCAACGGTCAAAAACATTTCAAAGTAAACATAAACGATCAAAATATAAAGTTATTGATTACTGACAATTGCAGAGGGAAATATAAGAAACCCTCTAGTATTCATCGTAAGATACCTGCATCGTCACCAACAACTTAAAAGACATCCGAATAAATACATTTTTAGATACTCACCGTAAGGTATCATTATTTATCGAATGTCTATATATTTTGATCAAATATGAAATGCAAAACATAGTTAACCGATAAACAATCCATGCAAGCGTCTATAAACAACTTAAATTTAATAGTTTTATTTAGGATCGAGCCTGAATCGACTACATAGATTTGCATTTAAAAATAAAATATTCTATCCCTACTTAACCTTAGGCAACACATTTCGCAATCAACTGGCGCCAATCCATCTGATACATTCATGTATTCAATGTAGCATGATACGACAACACAACAATATTGTCAGGAATGTACATCTAACAATATGTAGAAATAGAAACGACATTGACTCTCCACCCACAGGGATGTGACATCTGTGGCAAGTAGATCAATAAACTAAAAACTCCATAGGAAGGGCTGCGTATTCTGCCGACTTACAAACCCATCCATAGGCAAACAGAGGGTGTGTGGCGTATATCTATAATCCTGCCCGTAGCGGATCTCATATTACACCTACTAATTACATAAATATATCCAATCCATTGAACCAATTCAACTACGAAATGAACAACCCAAGATTACCCTCCCTTAATATATCTTTACAAATCGATACAGCCATTCACGCCCGACTTAAGTTTAACATTTTTTTATAATTTATTTAACGGAAAACAGAAATCATAATAAAACTTAAAGAACAAAATTAAATAAATAAATGGAAATGATTTTACAAATTAAATACATTAAATAAAATTATAACTAATTAATAAAATAATGTTGGTCAGATAGAATAATATTGAAATCATTTAAATCTGGAAAGTTTTTAATTTACTGTTCATAAATTTTAAAGTTCTTACGGTTATTGAAATAGTTCATCCTATTATATTCCTGGCCGTTAAAACGCGAATTCCCACGCGTCCAAGATTAGTATCCAGGTTGATTTATTTATTTATTCTTGGAGATTTTTTTTTTGTGTAGTTGGTCCTCATTGTATAAACGATGGCCCATTTTTTCTCTTTCTTTAACAGCTGAAGGGATTGAAGCTGTCGTCTTTTCAATCCCCCAGCCTAACACCTAGCTGTTACATCGTCAATAATCAATCAATTTCCAGTCACTAGTCACTGATTAATAATTTCCAAAATTTTCCTTTTATATTAATGTGAAGGATTGAATTTACATTACGTCATCGATGAGATGATCCTTTTCGTTGAGGTCCGATTCCATAGGGATTTCTTCTTATTTGCTAACAGTTTTTATTGTTTTCTTATCTGACCAGTGTTTTTACATTTAAATGCCGAAGGCTGGTCCACATTTAACTAATTAACAATCATTTCCATTTCTGATTAATCAACCTGTTTTCCAAATCAAAAATATATTTCAAGACAAATTTAAAGATATAATTTTATCTCCAAATCTTTTTTAAAATTTAGTTTTAAAAATACCTTTTTCTTTAATAAAAATTTTATTTTAATAATTTTTTCATTATCTGTGCGACTTAATATATAAGAGTTTAAGACGATATTTTAATTTCAATTTTTAAAGAAAGTTTTTAAATGCGAACTTTTTATTTTGACTTGTTTAATAATATATATAAAAAAAACAATGTAACGAACGTCTGTGCTCGTTACATAAACAACCCCATTAATAATGACTTACCAACATTATTAATAATTAGTAATAACAACAATAACAATTACTAACAACAACAATAAAAGTTAATAATAACAATAGTAATTAGTAACAACAACAATTATAATGAATTAGTAACAATGACAATAATAATGACTTACCAACATTATTAATAATTAATTAGTAAAAACAACAATAATAATTACTAACAACAACAATAATAATTAATTAGAAACAACAATAATAATTAATTAGAAACAACAACAAAAATAGTAAATTAGTGACAATACCAATAATAATTCATTAGTAACAACAGCAATAATAATGAATTAGTAACAACAATAATAATAATTAGTAACAACAATATGAATGAATTAGTAACAACACCAATAATAATGACTTACCAACATTATTAATAATTAGTAATAACAATTACTAACAACAACAATAAATATTAATTAGTAACAACAACAATAATAATTAGTAACAACACCAATAATAATGACTTACTAACATTATTTGTAATTAATTAGTAATAAGAAAAATAATTACTAAAAACAACAATAATAATTAACTAGTAACAACAATAATAATGAATTAGTAACAACACCAATAAATAATTAGTAACAACAATAATAATTAATTAGTAACAACACCGTTAATAATGACTTACCAACATTATTAATAATTAGTAATAACAACAATAAAAATCACTAACAACAACAATAAAAGTTAATTAATAATAACAAATAATAATTAGTAACAACAACAATTATAATGAATTAGTAACAATGACAATAATAATGACTTACCAATATTATTAATAATTAATGAGTATAAACAACAATAATAATTACTAACAACATTAATAATTAATTAGTAACAACAATAAAAATAATTAATTACACAACAACAATAATAATAATTAATTACTAACACCAACAATAATAATGAATTAGTAACAACCCTAATAATTAATTATTAACAACATCAATAATAATGTAATTATAACAACACCAATAATAGTGACTTACTAACATTATTAATAATTAATTAGTAATAACAACAATAAAAATTACTAAAAACAACAATAATAATTAATTAGTAACAACAACAATAATAATGACTTACCAAAATTATTAATAATTTGTAATAACAACAATAACAATTATTAACAACAAAAATAAAAATTAACTAGTAACAACAACAATATTAATTAGTAACAACACCAATAATAATGACTTACTAACATTATTATAATTAATAGTAATAACAACAATAATAATTACTAACAACAACAATAATAATTAACTATTAAAACAACAATAATAATTAATTAGTAACAACAATAATAATTAATAATAAAAACAATAATAATGAATTATAAACAAAAATATTTAATTAGTAACAATAATAATTAATTAGTAACAACACAATAATAATGACTTACCAACATTATTAATAATTAGTAATAACAACAATAATAATTACTAACAACAACAATAATTAATAATAACAATATAATTAGTAACAACAACAATAATAATTAATTAGTAACAACCAATAATAATGATTACAACATTATTAATAATTAATTAGTAAAAACAACAATAATAATTAATTAAACAACAAAAATAATATTAGAAAAATAATTATTAGAACAACATAATAATATTAGTAAAAACAATAATTAATTAGTAACAACAATAATAATAATTAGTAACAACACCAATAATAATGATTACCAACATTATTAATAATTAATTAACAATTATAACAACAAAATAAATTAATTAGTAACAACAACAATAATAATTATTAACAACAAATAATAATATTACTAACATTATTAATTAATTAGTAATAACAACAATAATAATTACTAACAACAACAATAATAATTAATAGTAACAAAACAATAATAATTAATTAGTAACAACAATAATAATAATTAGTAACAACAACAATAATAATGAATTAGTAACAACATCAATAATAATTAGTAACAACAATAATATAAATTAGTAACAACACCAATAATAATGACTTACCAACATTATTAATAATTAGTAATAACAACAATAAATTACTAACAACAAAATAAAATTAATAATAACAATAATAATTAGTAACAACAAAATATAATTAATTAGTAACAACACAATAATAATGATTACAACATTATTAATAATTAATTATAAAACAACAATAATAATTACTAACAACAACAATAATAATTAATTAGAAACAACAACAAAATAAATTAGTACAAACAATAATAATTATTAGTAACAACAAATAATAATGAATTAGTAACAACAATAATTATTAGTAACAACAATAAATAATTAGTAACAACACCAATAATAATGATTACAACATATAATAATTAAATAAATATATTAACAACAATAAATATAAATTAGTAACAACAACAATAATAATTAGTAACAACACCAATAATAATGACTTACTAACATTATTATAATTAATTAGTAATAACAAAAATAATAATTACTAAAAACAATAATTAACTAGTAACAAAAACAATAATAATTAATAGTAATAACAATAATAATTAATTAGTAACAACAACAATAATAATGAATTAGTAACAAAATAATAAATAATTAGTAACAACAATAATAATGAATTAGTAACAACAAATAATAATGACTTACCAACATTATTAATAATTAGTAATAACAACAATAAAATTATAACAAAAATAAAATAATTAATAATAACAATAATAATTAGTAACAACAATAATAATGAATTAGTAACAAAACAATAATAATGATAACAAAAAAATTAATTAGTAAAACAACAATAAATATAAATAACAACAATAATAATTAATTAGTAACAACAATAATAATTAATTATAACAAAAATAACAATGAATTAGTAACAACAAATAATAATTAATTAACAACAACAACAATAATAATAATTAGTAACAACACCAATAATAATGACTTACTAACATTATTAATAATTAATTAGTAATAAAATAAATTATAAAACAATAATAATAATTAATTAGTAACAACAATAATAATGATTAAACATATTAATAATTATAAAAATTATAACAACAACAATAAAAATTAATATAACAACAACAATAATAATTAGTAACAACACAATAATAATAATATAAATAAATAATTAGTAATAAAACAATAATAATTACTAACAAAAAAATAATAAAAAAAACAATAATAATTAATTAGTAACAACAATAATAATTATATAAAAAAATAATTATAAAAAATATTATTAGTAACAACAATAATAATGAATTAGTAACAACACCAATAATAATGACTTACAACATTATTAATAATTAGTAATAACAACAATAAATTAATAACAACAAAATAAATAATATAACAATATAATTAGTAACAACAAAATATAATATAGAAAAAAATAATGATTACAACAAAATAATATTAGTAACAACAACAATAATAATAACTAACAACAACAATAATAATTAATTAGAAACAACAACAAAAATATAAATTAGTAACAATAAATAATAATTATTAGTAACAACACAATAATAATAATTAGTAACAACAATAATAATTAGTAAAACATAAATAATTAGTAACAACAATAATAATGATTACAACATTATTAATAATTATAATAAAATTATAACAACAACAATAAATTAATTAGTAACAACAACAATAATAATTAGTAACAACACAATAATAATGATTATAACAATATTAATTAATAGTAATAACAAAATAATAATTATAACAACAACAATAATAATTAATATTAATACAACAATAATAATTAATTAGTAACAACAATAATAATTAATTATAACAAACAATAATAATATTATTAAAACAATAATTAATTAGTAACAACAATAATAATGAATTAGTAACAACAAAAATAATGATTACCAACATTATTAATAATTAGTAATAACAACAATAAATTATAACAACAAAATAAATTAATAATAACAATATAATTAGTAACAACAACAATAAAATAATTAGTAACAAAAATAATAATATTAAAAATAATAATTAATTAGTAAAACAAAATAATAATTAAACAATAATAATTAATTAGAAAAACAAAATAAATTAGTACAACACAATAATAATTATTAGTAACAACAAATAATAATGATTAGTAACAACAATAATTAATTAGTAACAACAATAAAATGAATTAGTAACAACACCAATAATAATTACTTAACAACATTAATAATAATTAGTAATAACAATTATAACAACAACAATAAATATCAATTAGTAACAACAATAATAATTAGTAACAAACAATAATAATGACTTACTAACATTATATTAATTAATTAGTAATAAAAATAATAATTAATAAAAACAACAATAATAATTAACTAGTAACAACAACAATAATAATTAACTAGTAACAACAATAATAATTAATTAGTAACAACAACAATAATAATGAATTAGTAACAAACAATAAATAATTAGTAACAACAATAATAATGAATTAGTAACAACACTAATAATGATTACCAACATTATTAATAATTATAATAACAACAAAAACAATAAAAATAATAATAAAAAATATTAGTAACAACAATAATAATAATTAGTAACAACAACAATAATAATGACTTAACAACATATTAATAATTAATTAGTAAAAACAACAATAATAATTATAACAACAATAATAATTAATTAGTAACAACAAAAATAATAATTAGTAACAACAATAATAATTAATTAGTAACAACAACATAATAATAATTAGTAACAACAAATAATAATTATTAACAACAAATAATAATTAATTAATAACAACAAAATAATAATATAGTAACAAACAATAATAATGATAACTAACATTATTAATAATTAATTAGTAATAACAACAATAATAATTATAAAAACAACAATAATAATTAATTAGTAACAAAATAATAATATTAAAATATTAATAATTAGTAATAACAACAATAATAATTATAACAACAACAATAATAATTAATAGTAACAACAACAATAATAATTAGTAACAACACAATAATAATGATTATAACATTATTAAATTAATTAGTAATAACAACAATAATTATAAAACAACAATAATAATTAATAGTAACAACAATAATAATTAATTAGTAACAACAATAATAATTATAAAAAATAAAATTAGTAACAACAAAATAATAATTAGTAACAACAATAATAATAATTAGTAACAACAAATAATAATGATTACCAACATTATTAATAATTATAATAACAACAATAAAATTATAACAAAACAATAAATTAATAATAACAATAATAATTAGTAACAACAAAATAAATAATTAGTAACAAACAATAATAATGATTACAAATTATTAATAATTAAAGTAAACAAAATAATAATTATAACAACAATAATAATAATTAGTAACAACAATAAATAATTAATTAGTAACAACAATAATAATTAATATAAAAAAATAATAATGAATTAGTAACAATAATAATAATATTAACAAAAATAAATAATTAGTAACAACAACAATAATAATATTATAACAAAATAATAATGATTATAACATTATTAATAATTAATTAGTAATAACAACAATAATAATTACTAAAAACAACAATAATAATTAATTAGTAACAACAACAATAATAATGATTAACAACATTATTAATAATTAGTAATAACAACAATAACAATTACTAACAACAATAAAAATTAACTAGTAACAACGTTAATAATAATTAGTAACAACACCAATAATAATAATTTACTAACATTATTAATAATTAATTAGTAATAACAACAATAATAATTATAACAACAACAATAATAATTAATATTAACAACAACAATAATTAATTAGTAACAACAATAATAATTAATTAGTAACAACAACAATAATAATATTAGTAACAACAACAATAATTAATTAGTAACAACAATAATAATGAATTAGTAACAACAAATAATAATGACTTACCAACATTATTAATAATTAGTAATAACAACAATAATAATTATAACAACAACAATAAAATTAATAATAACAATAATAATTAGTAACAACAACAATAATAATGAATTAGTAACAACACAATAATAATGATTACAACATTATTAATAATTAATTAGTAATAACAACAATAATTAATTAGAAACAACAACAAAAATAATTAATTAGTAACAAACAATAATAATTATTAGTAACAACACAATAATAATTAATTAGTAACAACAATAATTAATTAGTAACAACAATAATAATAATTATAAAACAAATAATAATGATTAACAACATTATTAATAATTAGTAATAACAATTATAACAACAACAATAAATTAATTAGTAACAACAACAATAATAATTAGTAACAACACCAATAATAATGATTATAACATTATTAAAATTAATTAGTAATAACAACAATAATAATTATAACAACAACAATAATATTAATTAGTAACAACAATAATAATTAATTAGTAACACAACAATAATAATTAGTAACAACAACAATAATAATGAATTAGTAACAACAAAATAATAATTAGTAACAACAATAATGGTAAATTAGTAACAACACCATTAATAATGACTTACCAACATTATTAATAATTAATTACTATAAACAACAATAATTACTAACAACATTAATAATTAATTAGTAACAACAACAAAAATCATTAATTAGTAACAACAATAATAATTAATTACTAACACCAACAATAATAATGAATTAGTAACAACAATAATAATTAATTATTAACAACAACAATAATAATTAATTAATAACAACAACAATAATAATAATTAGTAATAACAAAATAATAATGACTTATTAACATTATTAATAATTAATTAGTAATAACAACAATAATAATTACTAAAAATAACAATAATAATTAATTAGTAACAACAATAATAATGATTAAACATTATTAATAATTAGTAATAACAACAATAATAATTATAACAACAACAATAATAATTAACTAGTAACAACAACAATAATAATTAGTAACAACACCAATAATAATGACTTACTAACATTATTAATAATTAATTAGTAATAACAACAATAATAATTATAACAACAACAATAATAATTTATAACAATACAACAATAATAATTAATATATAACAACAACAATAATAATGAATTAGTAACAACATCAATAATTAATTAGTAACAACAATAATTATAATGAATTAGTAACAACACCAATAATAATGACTTACCAACATTATTAATAATTAGTAATAACAACAATAATAATTAATAACAACAACAATAAAATTAATAATAACAATAATAATTAGTAACAACAACAATAATAATGAATTAGTAACAACAACAATAATAATTACTTACCAACATTATTAATAATTAATTAGTAATAACAACAATAATAATTACTAACAACAACAATAATAATTAATTAGAAACAACAACAAAATAAATTAGTAACAAACAACAATAATTAATTAGTAACAACAACAATAATAATGAATTAGTAACAACAATAATAATTAGTAACAACAATAAAATGAATTAGTAACAACACCAATAATAATGACTTACAAACATTATTACTAATTAGTAATAACAATTACTAACAACAATAAATATTAATTAGTAACAATAACAATAATAATTATTAACAACAACAATAATAATAATTACTAACAATAATAATAATTAATTAGTAATAACAACAATAATAATTAATTAGAACAACAATAATAATTAATTAGTAACAAAACAATAATAATTAATTAGTAACAACAATAATAATAATTAGTAAAACAACAATAATAATTAATTAGTAACAACAACAATAATAATGATTACCAACATTATTAATAATTAGTAATAACAACAATAATAATTAGTAACAACAACAATAATAATAATTAGTAACAACAACAATAATAATTAGTAACAACAAATAATAATGATTACTAACATTATTAATAATTAATTAGTAATAACAACAATAATAATTATAACAACAACAATAATAATTAATTATTAATAACAACAATAATAATTAATTAGTAACAACAATAATAATTAATTATAACAACAATAATAATTAGTAACAACAAAATAATAATTAGTAACAACAACAATAATAATGAATTAGTAACAACAAATAATAATGATTACCAACATTATTAATAATTAGTAATAACAACAATAATAATTAGTAACAACAACAATAAAATTAATAATAAACAATAATAATTAGTAACAACAACAATAATAATGAATTAGTAACAACAACAATAATAATGACTTACCAACATTATTAATAATTAATTAGTAAAAACAACAATAATAATTATAACAACAACAATAATAATTAATTAGTAACAACAACAAAATAATAATTAGTAACAACACAATAATAATTAATTAGTAACAACACAATAATAATAATTAGTAACAACAATAATTATTAGTAACAACAATAAAATGAATTAGTAACAACACCAATAATAATGATTACCAACATTATTAATAATTAGTAATAACAATATAACAAACAATAAATTAATTAGTAACAACAACAATAATAATTAGTAACAACAACAATAATAATGACTTACTAACATTATTAATAATTAATTAGTAATAACAACAATAATAATTACTAACAACAACAATAATAATTAATTAGTAACAACAACAATAATAATTAATTAGTAACAACAATAATAATTAATTAGTAACAACAACAATAATAATGAATTAGTAACAACAACAATAAATAATTAGTAACAACAATAATAATGAATTAGTAACAACAACAATAATAATGATTACCAACATTATTAATAATTAGTAATAACAACAATAATAATTATAACAACAACAATAAAAATTAATAAATTAACAATAATAATTAGTAACAACAACAATAATAATGAATTAGTAACAACAACAATAATAATGAT
This sequence comes from Epiperipatus broadwayi, assembly GCA_028023455.1. Lineage (NCBI taxonomy): Eukaryota > Metazoa > Onychophora > Udeonychophora > Euonychophora > Peripatidae > Epiperipatus > Epiperipatus broadwayi. Next base: position 4,165 of record JAQFVV010013078.1, on the reverse strand, counting down.
TACCAACATTATTAATAATTAATTAGTAAAAACAACAATAATAATTATAACAACAATAATAATTAATTAGTAACAACAACAATAATAATTAATTAGTAACAACAATAATAATTAATTAGTAACAACAACAATAATAATGAATTAGTAACAACATAATAATTAATTATTAACAACATCAATAATAATTAATTAATAACAACAACAATAATAATGTATTACTAACAACACCAATAATACTGACTTACTAACATTATTAATAATTAATTAGTAATAACAACAATAAATATTATAAAAACAACAATAATAATTAATTAGTAACAACAATAATAATGATTACAACATATTAATAATTAGTAATAACAACAATAATAATTATAACAACAACAATAATAATTAATTAGTAACAACAACAATAATAATTAGTAACAACACAATAATAATGACTTACTAACATTATTAATAATTAATTAGTAATAACAACAATAATAATTATAACAACAACAATAATAATTAACTAGTAAAACAACAATAATAATTAATTAGTAACAACAATAATAATTAATTAGTAACAACAACAATAATAATGAATTAGTAACAACAACAATAATTAATTAGTAACAACAATAATAATGAATTAGTAACAACAACAATAATAATGACTTACCAACATTATTAATAATTAGTAATAACAACAATAATAATTAATAACAACAACAATAAAATTAATAATAACAATAATAATTAGTAACAACAACAATAATAATAATTAGTAACAAAACAATAATAATGATTACCAACATTAATAATAATTAATTAGTAACAACAACAATAATAATTACTAAACAACAATAATAATTAATTAGTAACAACAATAATAATTAATTAGAAACAACAACAATAATAATAAATTAGTAACAATAACAATAATAATTAATTAGTAACAACAACAATAATAATAATTAGTAACAACAATAAATAATTAGTAACAACAATAAAATAATTAGTAACAACACAATAATAATGATTACCAACATTATTAATAATTAGTAATAACAATTATAACAACAACAATAAAAATTAATTAGTAACAACAACAATAATAATTAGTAACAACAACAATAATAATGATTATAACATTATTAATAATTAATAGTAATAACAACAATAATAATTAGTAACAACAACAATAATAATTAATATTAATAACAACAATAATAATTAATTAGTAACAACAATAATAATTAATTAGTAACAACAACAATAATAATGAATTATTAACAACAACAATAATAATTAGTAACAACAATAATAATGAATTAGTAACAACAAATAATAATGACTTACCAACATTATTAATAATTAGTAATAACAACAATAATAATTAGTAACAACAACAATAAAATTAATAATAACAATAATAATTAGTAACAACAACAATAATAATGAATTAGTAACAAAACAATAATAATGATTACCAACATATTAATAATTAATTAGTAATAACAACAATAATAATTACTAACAATAATAATAATTAGTAACAAAACAAAATAAATTAGTAACAAACAATAATAATTAATTAGTAACAACAACAATAATAATGAATTAGTAACAACAATAATTAATTAGTAACAACAATAATAATGAATTAGTAACAACACCAATAATAATGACTTAACAACATTATTAATAATTAGTAATAACAATTAATAACAACAACAATAAATACAATTAGTAACAACAATAATAATTAGTAACAACAACAATAATAATGACTTACTAACATTATAATAATTAATTAGTAATAACAACAATAATAATTAATAACAACAACAATAATAATTAATTAGTAACAACAACAATAATAATTAACTAGTAACAACAATAATAATTAATTAGTAACAACAACAATAATAATGAATTAGTAACAACAACAATAAATAATTAGTAACAACAATAATAATGAATTATTAACAACAAAATAATAATGACTTACCAACATTATTAATAATTAGTAATAACAACAATAATAATTACTAACAACAACAATAAAATTAATTAATAATAACAATAATAATTAGTAACAACAACAATAATAATGAATTAGTAACAACAACAATAATAATGACTTAACAACATTATTAATAATTAATTAGTAAAAACAACAATAATAATTATAACAACAATAATAATTAATTAGTAACAACAACAAAATAATTAATTAGTAACAACAATAATAATTAATTAGTAACAACAACAATAATAATTAATTAGTAACAACAAAATAATTAATTATTAACAACAAAATAATAATTAATTAATAACAACAACAATAATAATAATTAGTAACAAACAATAATAATGACTTATAACATTATTAATAATTAATTAATAATAACAACAATAAAAATTATAAAAACAACAATAATAATTAATTAGTAACAACAACAATAATAATGATTACCAACATTATTAATAATTAGTAATAACAACAATAATAATTAGTAACAACAACAATAATAATTAATTAGTAACAACAAATAATAATTAGTAACAACACAATAATAATAATTACTAACATTATTAAATTAATTAGTAATAACAACAATAATAATTATAACAACAACAATAATAATTAACTATTAATAACAACAATAATAATTAGTAACAACAATAATAATTAATTAGTAACAACAACAATAATAATGAATTAGTAACAACAACAATAATTAATTAGTAACAACAATAATAATGAATTAGTAACAACAAATAATAATGATTACCAACATTATTAATAATTAGTAATAACAACAATAATAATTATAACAACAACAATAAAATTAATAATAACAATAATAATTAGTAACAACAACAATAATAATGAATTAGTAACAACAACAATAATAATGATTATAAATTATTAATAATTAATTAGTAACAACAACAATAATTAATTAGAAACAACAACAAAAATAATTAATTAGTAACAAACAATAATAATTAATTAGTAACAACAACAATAATAATGAATTAGTAACAACAATAATTAATTAGTAACAACAATAATAATAATTAGTAACAACACCAATAATAATGACTTACCAACATTATTAATAATTAGTAATAACAATTACTAACAACAACAATAAATATTAATTAGTAACAACAACAATAATAATTAGTAACAACACAATAATAATATTACTAACATTATTAATAATTAGTAATAAAAAATAATAATTATAAAACAACAATAATAATTAATATAACAACAATAATAATTAATAGTAACAACAACAATAATAATTAATAACAACAACAATAATAATTAATTAGTAACAACAATAATAAATAATTAGTAACAACAATAATATAAATTAGTAACAACACCAATAATAATGACTTACCAACATTATTAATAATTAATTATATAAACAACAATAATTATAACAAAATAATAATTAATTAGTAACAACAAAATAATATTAATTAGTAACAACAATAATAATTAATTATAACAAAACAATAATAATTAATTAGTAACAATAATAATATTATTAACAACACAATAATAATTAATTAATAACAACAACAATAATAATATTATAACAACAAATAATATATTATAACATATAATAATTAATTAGTAATAACAACAATAATAATTATAAAAACAACAATAATAATTAATTAGTAACAACAATAATAATGATTAAACATTATTAATAATTAGTAATAACAAAATAATAATTAGTAACAACAACAATAATAATTAATTAGTAACAACAACAATAATAATTAGTAACAACACAATAATAATGACTTACTAACATTATTATAATTAATTAGTAATAACAACAATAATAATTACTAACAACAACAATAATAATTAATATTAATAACAACAATAATAATTAATATATAACAACAACAATAATAATAATTAGTAACAACATCAATAATAATTAGTAACAACAAAATAATAATGAATTAGTAACAACACAATAATAATGACTTACCAACATTATTAATAATTAGTAATAACAACAATAATAATTAATAACAACAACAATAAAATTAATAATAACAATAATAATTAGTAACAACAACAATAATAATGAATTAGTAACAAACAATAATAATGACTTACCAACATTATTAATAA